>QEWY01001316.1:129481-160604 GCA_006503575.1 Baylisascaris schroederi
TAAATAAATAAATAAATAAATAATAAAAATCGGAGCGTATAAGGAAGTGTGATTTTTTTATTGGTGAGTGGTTGAGAGAATTCTGGCTTCTTCCAATCGGTTATTCCTCTTTCTTTCTTTAGGGAGTGGAGGAAATAGAATGATGAGCATTCTCGGCAGAAGAGTTTTGGTTAAGAAAACGGTTGAAGAGAGAAAATAATGAGTTTAGAAGCATTCGAAAGTTCTATGTTGGTGAAAAGTTGCCAAAGAGCATTCTACATACAGAATGATGGCATTACTGAATTGAATAAAATAACATGAATGTGCTGCTATGAAGGCAGATAGCAAAAAGAATTAGGGGGAAGGCATACCTGGGAGGCGAGTAGAGTTTTTTAGATTTCGATCTATCGATGGAGTCCATCTCCTGTACAAATATTCGAAAAATATCAAAGTGGTATTCATTATGTATCTTCCTACACAAGCAACTAGTCAAACAACTCTTTTTAGGTCACATCTAGTCGATTGCGAAACAGTTTTGCATATAGGGTCTGCATAATCCTAAAAGCGAGTTTATGAAGCCGTTGGTTTGGTGTTGATCCATACCATATTTCGTCACCATTGCTTTTGTAACTCACTAGTGGTTCAAATTACACCAAAAACAGACACGCACAGGGCAAGATGTTGGAATAATGCGCTTTTCCTGATAATTCACCTAAAGTATGTAAAAGGCACAATGAGCTGCAAAAACGATAGCGAATATTTTTTAGGAAACAAGGAACGCCAGACAAGAATTTTAACAATGGAAGCATTGGGGTGTGATTGGTGCTAACCATCTGTTCAAACTTGCAAACGTCAGGAGGGTTTCTCTTGAGATTTGCTGGTTCCAATTATGCTATTTTTTGCGAAACCGAAGGTTCACTTTCTTATTGGAAATAAGGTGTTGGAGGCAGTGTTCTAGAGTATTTGAATTAAATGAAGAATTTTTTCAGATTATGCTTGGTGACTTTTTTGGGTAAATTTGTGGCCACTTTTTCAAATGCAATACCACATTACCCCTATCTTCTTTCTTTAGTATTTGGGTGAAATTACTTTTATGAAATTAAAAACTGTGGAAGCAACCCTTACGAAGTTCACTTGCGACCTAAGACCTTTATAGGGTTAATGCGTTTAATGTTAATGTGAGAGCGAAAGATGAAGAATAGTCAAAATTCCAGACATTCTGAAGTAGAAGCACGAAATTTCCTGCATTTTGCGTTGTGCACATTTGGGAATTTGCATGAAATTCGAAGACAACTCCAGCATCTTTGAAAGTTTTCAGTGTGATTTAAGTTTACTCTAAGAATACAGTAATTCAGCTGCCATTCATTATTAATTTTTATAATTGAGCAGTGACTCGTTGATGAACACAAATTATTTCCATTGCGAATGACTTTTTTATCATCAATTTCTTTATTTTTGGATTGGCTGTTCGTTTATTTGACACTGGTTTGCTAGAAAAAAAAAAAAGAAAAAAGAAAAAACACAAGGTGTTCTCTATCAGCATTAGAACAAGCGTACAATTCACATCGCTTCTCAACTTCTTTCAGTGGTTTTTTTCTGCGCCAGTCTAGTGAAAAATATGAATACCTATAAAATAACGAAGAAACTCTTTATTCATTCTCGAGAATGTCTTTTATACGTTTTGCTTATATTAATGCTATATGTGAGCCCTATTGACTTTATCGACTCGATGACTAGAGCTTACCATCAAGCAGCGTTGAAAGGAGTTCCTTTCTGATGGAAAACGAACGATGTAATAGAACGAACAATGAACAGTTGTCTATTGATTACGGTACACAAGAACAGGAGATTGGCAAAGTGAAACGAATTGACTATGTGCAGTTGTAAGAAAGTGAAGTATGAAGGTAGCATTGGATTCAGGCAGAAATGGACTCATAGAATGTTGAGCCTAAAAAGATATGGAGTAGATTTTTCCTGTTGCATGAGAGATGTACTGATTGTAGTTTTTTCTTACTATATTTTAATGTCACAAATATGCAGTGTTACATTCCCAATATCCCAAATAAATATGCAATATTGCAACACTTTGCGGATTGAGCGTGCAATGTATTTACTTAATTCATAAAACAACTACTTTAGACGTTAGATTTGTTAAGTTATGTGCGCTTTTAATAATTTACCAATTGTTACGCTGTTCTCAATAATCGAATTCCGCCCCATCTGCTTATTGGGTAGAATCGAAATTGTGAAAGGAGATAGTAAAACGTTACTTCCTGCAACTGTTGCTTCATCTTTTGAAATATTTTCGCTGCAAAGTTGATTTTCGTAGGAAAAAGCAATGCTATCTCTTATCTCTTTCGATTTTCGCTGATAATTTGTTTCCGGCTCTAGATATCTCTTTTTTCCATCAAACTCTGATATGATTGTTATAATAGCGTTTTCTGCCTTGTTTATGTCATCTTTCAACGTAGAATACGTATATCTGCCTATCTCCTCGTTAGTACTTTTCGTTCACAAAGGAATGGTTTTACTGTCAACTAGTGGAGGAGAATCTGTCCAAAGAAGGTCCGAGGTTGTGAATTCACTTTGACGGAAAAATTTCCTAAACAGTTTTTGGTGGTGAAATTTTTAGAAGTTCTTTGAAGTCAGTGTTTATCTACATACTTCAGTTTGCTACGTCAGAGAGAGGTGCAAGTTTTCAGCTGTCACAGCTGTGACGTTTCATCAGTGTTTCCAAAGAAAAGAAAAGATTGCAGCAGTGCAAGAAGGTTTGCTTAGTGGAGCCGCAACGCTTTCAAGTGCCGTATATAGGGTATTTGGTTGCATTTCATAGCCAGCAGTGACATAATTAGAATAACATAACCAACTGATCTCTGCATTTAGACCTTCGAAAATTGCGTTCAGGTGCCATAAAACTGGTCGTAAGTGCCCGAGCTTGGGACTGCGGGAAAAAAAAGGGTTCCAGGAGGGAGATGTAGCCGAAGGGAACTTATTAATGGGGTCAGTGGACAATCTTCGTGTTTTTTAAAGGAAAAAAGTATCGGAGCAATCTGAAGTCTCATAATGGAATTGCTGCTGCTTGTTGCTCGCCAGGTTGTATTTAGGCTTATGCTGCATATACATAACGAAATTAAGAATCCTGGCAACATTACTGTTATGACTGCTGAAGGAAAGAAACCTTCACTATTGCGCTTCTACGTGTTTTGCTTCTCGCGATTTTATTCACTGATTTTTTCATTTATACGACTACTGTGAAGAATATAGAGAATTATAGGCAAGAGGAGTGATAAAATTTTTCTCAACTTCATTTGTGACTTGTGTTTGCAATATTCATTCGAAGTGTGGGCACCCGGAAAGAGGGCTCTATGCAAGTCTTCATTTTTCACATTCTGTCTTGTTAGGCAGTTCGGTTTTTTCCTCGATAGTGGCAAACGAAAAAATGAGCTCTGGGTGGCTTTGAGCCGGCGTTGTTGCTTTTTTGCCCCTCCCCTGCATGACCTTAGGGACCACCCACGACGCATCACTAATCCGCATTTTGAAGGTCAGTAATCTTCTTCACTCACCTTATGGTCCAATTAAGTTATGGTATACATCGCTCTGAATTCAGTGTTTGATACTGTATCATACTATTTTAAGAATTGCTTTGAAGCAGCGAAAGGTAATACTGTAGTTTCTTGGAACATTTCACCAGAAACCGATTCGTAAGAGGAAAATTATGAAGAAGAGAGAAGGGCAAACGAACGGCACTCATTTTTTGGGAATTTAAAAACTAGAGAGAAGACAAACGCGGACAAGGTCACAAGGTGAAAAAAACGTCTTCACAAAGGTTAGCTGAACAGTGATGAGGCAGTTGAACAGAATCAAGGCAGCAGTGCCACTGCCATGCTGAATGAAATATGATCCGGCCCATTAATAAAAGAAACCGTTTTTGGAAGTGAGCAACGTTTATTATAATTAACTAATCGGTCTAGGTAGGAAGGGCGTCGACTTCATGCAGAACTTCGTTTCTAAGCCAGAGTAAGTGATCTTCTTCTAAGGTATTCTTCAGCAAATTTTTCAAATAAGACTAAACTTGAGGAATATTACTGATTCCAATTTTCTAGGGATAAATCTGATCCAGGGGATTCCAGTTACAGAATGCAGGCGTTAAGCTGATGTTACATTCCTTGAGTTAATTAGACAAATTTACTTTGATGAGGTATTTTGTGCTGTTAATTTTCCTCGATAGATTCAGTGCTGTAATATTCGAAAAGAAATCTCATCTATCGCTTTTTCGTTGAAGTATGCATCCGATATGGAAGGAAAGGTCTTCTTGTCGACTTTATTTCTTTGAAACAGTGGGAGACACAATTCGAAAAGCTCTCGCAAATACAAGTTTTGAACGCATCATAAATTTCTGCTATTAGGTATGCTTTATGAGAGTTGACGTCTAATATAATTAAAAGTGGACTTGTGTTGAAAGGATTTTCTCTCTCACCTCAACTCTTTTCATGACTTTTTATTTTGCAATTTTGCCTTGACAGAAGCAACCTATAAATGAACAGATGGGTTCCAACATTGCTCTCAGACCATTTTTCAAGTACAACCATAATTCACCATAGACACACCATTTCTGAATATAATTCCTCCCAAGAGATTGTTTGTGAGTCATTTCTTTCTTCTTTTATTTTTTTTTTTTCACAGCATCGAATATTTATGCAAAACGCTCCATTAAGTGCTTTCGCTGTCGACTGAATCACGTTGAATCAGCTTACTTGAGATATTGAGTACTCAATAAATAAAACTCTCATCCTACTTACATTAATGCATATTATGAATCTTTCACCGGAACACATAATTGATAGTTTCGTTATCGCACTTATTTCCGTAACATGTTATTGAGCTATTTTTATATCATTCAAATTTTTACGCTTTGAATACCAGTAAGCGGAGGTAATGTGATTGTGTTTTTTTCCAACCATCAATGACTGATTCTGTCCACAGTAATGCATCGATTGTTCTCGTCGAGATTCTTAAAAACCTACAGTAATTGATCACGGTAATTCTTGATCACAGTATTGCATCGATTAATTACGGATTACTGTAATTACTGCAAAACGTTAGCTTGAAAGGCTTTGGCTCAATAAAGGATGAAAATTGTATTTTTCCCTATTACTTTTTTTTGCAAGTAATAACCAGTTTGCTAAGATGTTGAGAGCAAATGATTGTAAATTCAAAAGATACATAGTGACTCTCAGAACAAACGTGCTCTCTTTCGCTAAATTTAGATGCGATCATTATTCATCACTTGGCTGCCTATATAAGTTTTGATGCTTGAGCTGTGTTGATTGTATCTGATTTCACGGCTCATGTATACATCTCTTTTTGAATCTCTGTTGATTTGACGTTATTTCTTTTGAAGATAACATCATTAGTTTAAAGATAATGTAATACTATGGCAAAAACGTCCATATAGTGCAGCTTTTTGTGGTTTTAGATTTTTTTTTAGTGAATCCGTTTATTATTATTGAAGCTCCGAAGCTCCGTTGACTGGGGTAACACTATCTAAACACTAAAATTCTTATCATTTGATAGGCACAAAAGAGTTGTTTCTTAAGCGTTGAATTTTATGAAAATTTTTTCAGCATTTTTGCATTGTAATTGAAACGCACAATGATTATGGTCGCTTTACGTTGTGCCATAAAATTACGACTTTTATAAATAGCTTGAAAATGTGGAATGTAAAGCACATATCCCCGGAAATCGAGGTAACATTGAAAATTATGATCAACACTGCAGTGGAGCACTGCAGTTCGTTTCGAATCAGCAATTGTGCTTGGTTGGTCATTCGTTTTGGGTATTGGCGTTTCAGCGTCTTAAGGATGACGTGCATCTGTATAAGTGGAATGAATGATCCGTGCTTTATTGAAAAAGAGGAACAGTATGTGCGCATAGATGAAAGTCATCGTGAAAGAAGCACTCTCCTAATGAGGTGTTGAACAGACGTACGTTGTTCATTTGTGAATCGTTGCATTTGATGGCCCCACTTTAGCCAAAAGCATCGATTTGCAAATTGGGACGTTGCAAGAGCGACAGAAAGAAGTAGCTAAAAGGTCGTCAAGAAGGAAAACGTGCGAACATCACATCTTCTGCCATCAGCAGTGCAACGCTTTGGGTAGTTCCCGGGGGCGGAAGTAAATGCACGCAACCAAGCTAGTAGCGATACCTCACAACTTATTTATCCAAGCAAACGCTTCGATTTCTTCCAATAAGCACTTTTTTGTGGCGCAGTATTAGCTAAGCTTATCACATTGCGACAGAGGCGTGGCTGTGATGCTCTCCAGTCTGTTATATTTATCACTGGATTAGTGCATCTGCTTCATGCTTTCTGCAGGCCTACTCTTAAATATCCCCACATCGTTTTCATTAATGCTGTCGCTGGTTTCTTGTTTACAAGCTTTAATGATGGCATGAAATCGGGATAATCAAGGTATAAGAAAAAAGGTCTCACCTGTGAGGAATGATTAAAGAATGATTGTCGGTTTTCTGAGGGTTAGATGCGGCGGCTTCGTATTCGTTGTTTGAACTGCTCTTTTCAAGCCTATAGCGATAGGTTGCATTACTTGATCATGCTTTAATACGTAAAGGCCTTCCAATCAACTTATTGAGATACATTGCTTCTGCTTTTGCATCTATAGCTTGAAAAGTTGTGATTTGTGTTTGCATATAATACAGTGGTCAGTTTGTTTTCTTTTTGGTGATTCACTGCTTTCTTTGCATCTTTCAAGTTTTAGCAAGCGAACTTGAGAGATAGGATCCCATTAACGTCTAGTGGTGGAGTTTTCAAGCGCATCAATTTAAATCCAGAGAATATCATTCGTGCGGTAGTGCTTGTGGAAGCGCATTGTCAACCGTTAACCAGTACTTCGAGTTAAATGAGCGGCCTGCGTCATACGGTTTGTTTTCGATATATGCGATAAGTGAAGACAGTGGTGATGGAAACGCTGTGGGTGAAGGGGGGAGGGGGGTTAACGATTGCAGTCGTATCTGATGTTGGCGTTGGTGACAAAAGAAAATGGCTCGTCAGAGTGCGGTTGCAGTATCAGCTGATCTTATGGTCCAGTGATCACCCGAAAAGGCAAGACACAAATTTGCTAAGAATGGCTCAGACGAAGCGCAGTCATCAACAGTCGACTGTGAAATGTCTTCTTTGCGCAAATAGCGCTAGTGTGTCCTGAAGAAGAGTCATGTCGGCTGTATTATTCGACGGCTTGGATTGCGTGCTACCCTCCGGGGAGCTGGCTGGATGGTCGATAAGCGGGACATGCTAGGGCTTGGAATCACTCAAATGAACATGTCCAACAAACAGCTGCACTTCGCACACATTATCTGTATTTGCAAGCGCTCAATTGCGTGATAGAAGTGCGGTCCATTGCGCGCCATAGAGTACCTTCATGGGACTATTCTTCGTTTTGGAGATGGCGCTCACCTGTAGACTTTTGCTCGCAACCACCTCGGATACCAATGATCATTTTTTAGAAGTTTTTTTCATAATCGTTTCACTCATTTGGCGTGTTTTCTTGCTGCCTTCACTTCATTGTTAGTTATATGCAAAAGGTCGCTCTCACTTTGTGTTTTAAGACAGCGATTAACAGATACGTATAATTTCCACAATGCCACTTCTTGAGCGTAACCAGTTTATAATATGGAAGTGGGGAATGAACCGGCTAAGACTTGAGAATTCTTGGAGCCTTCAAAGAATTTAAAGCAAACTTGCGGGTACTTTTATTTTGATGTACATCTTTGATTCGTCTCATTCTGAGGGGTTCAAAAAGTCTCTCGCTTCTTCCCTGCCGGATTTTCTGGGGAAGTTACATTTGAAAAGTCGATTGATTAAGGCAACAAGAAGCGCAGCTTTGTACGGTAAAACAGATATTTGGCTCATAACGGTTTTCAAATGTTTTGAGTTGCCGTCCTTCCCGTAAGTTGTCCTCCTACAGACGCCCTACTGAGCCGATGAAGTGACCCATTTTAACGTTGTTTGGAGCGAAACAATAGTAAGGGCACGTTCTAGCAAGTGCCGCTGGACATTTATATCAACACGTCGTCGTACGGTTTGTCTGTGTACTCGTTCCTTAGATTCAGGTGCGAGAACGAAGAGCTACGCTTACTGAATGCGAGGCATAATTTGAATAATTTTTTGCTGTTGTTCAACTTATGAGAACAGATCCCTGAACATTTGTTGAAAGTAAGTGAACGACGTAATACCAACAAAAATGAAAGTTGTCGAGGTACATTAAGCACCGTAAAGTATTGCAAAAGCTACAGTGCCGATTAGCGCAGAAGAGGTAACGAGGGAGGAGAGAGGGTGGGCGTGTGTGCTTGTCACATTGGAATTATTTGATTCGCAAAGATGATGTATGAAGGCGAAGTCTTAGTTAAGTAAAATACATCCAAAAAGAGTTGGCTTCACGTTCGGGAAATGAATCGCTGAGCTGAGTTTTGTCACGTTATGTGTGCATCTCCACTTTGACTCATGCAATTTGTTTCCTCGATTCGCTTGCTAGAACGACTATGCTTTTCCGCGAGAATCGACTAGCGTGGGGCTGATTTTGCAAGCCGTTTTGCATTTCTGTGCATTATATGGCTTTAGGCGAAATTTCACCATTCTTCAGTGCATTAATTAAGCTTCCCATAATCCAATTTAAATTGTGCTAATATGACACAGCTAAGCTATTGAATGGCAAATAGACTGGATGCTTTGAACCGAAAATTAATTCAGATGGTTAGCACAGCATAGAGTCAACCGAGTGATCAAAAATTACACGTAATATTATATCTCGACCGTCTTTTTTCGTTCACTTCAGAAGTGAAGAATTCCAACTTTGCTCATCGTTCGTGGTTCTCTTGGACAAACAAATATTCGTTGAGCAACAATGAAAATGGAAAAACTCTGATGCTGGAATAAGTGAAATGGTTAATGTGGAACCTGCAGCAATAAAATCTAGTAATAACACTAATGAGAAAATTCGTAAAGTAGAGAAAACCGAGGTGCTAGTTGTATGTAAAAGGTTTGCTGAGGACAGTATAATAGGAACCACATGCGGAACTAAGTGAACCGTCATTCGAGTAGTGTGCGAATCAAGTTTTTAGAATCACGACATAGAAGATGAAAAATTCTATTCTTTGGCAACATTTCTGGTGAGAATGTTTCAAACATAGAGATTTAACGGAAATAGATAATTTGTAAGTAGGTGCTAAAATTTTTCTACCTCTTTATACGTATTACGTGTATGCGCTTACTAGATTTTGAATTCAGTAGGCATTGCTTTTTTACTCAGTAGAGTGCAGCAGGTCTTATGTTAAACATACGTTCTATGAATGAAGGCATTATGTGATTGAATGAGGATGACGAATGAATGCAATTTTGTGTATCGCTCTTTTGGATTCTTTTATCCTCCACTTCTAAGAAAAAGAACGGAAAAAAAAATGATGTTCATATTGCTAGCTAAGTTCTAAAGCGAGGCGCTAATATTGGGAATCGACATTTTTCTGCATGGCACGCTTATTGATTCGCTCTTCAGTTTTACTAACGCACACAAGATTCGAGATCGAAACACTTTCTTTTATTGGCATGCTTCCAGTTATATGTGCATTGTTCAATTCTTTTCAATAGTTCCTTAGTGTTAAGCGCAGCCCAGCTTATTCTTTTGTTCTGATGAGTGGACTTACTGATGAAGAAAACCAATTGAGAGCCTTATGTGCGAAAATCATTGCATTCATTGCAATCGAATTAGCAAATTTCGCCTATACACATATCTAAACTATCTTATAATCTCATATACCGCCTACCCCCTCTCTCCCCTCCCCCTCTCACTCAATTAATATTACAAATGCTTTTAATTTCTCAGAAAAAAAACAACCATTTCCCACTCCCAGTGAATATTTCCCTTTTCGATATAAAACCCGAGAAATCGGCATTAGTATTTTGAAAAAAAAAATGGAGCTCTCCCCCATCCTCTTCCCCTTCTAGCGCACCAATTGCTTGATGAGGTAACTTTAAAAACTTACCGAATTTTTACTTTTCATGAGTTTGCTCTGGAGTTATACAATAGGTCCTCTTCATACTTTCCATCTCACGACTAGTTTCATCAATGGCCGAGATATGAAGCCAAACTTCAGACGTTTTGCTTCAAGTTGGAAAATTTCGCTCGGAAATGCACGACTAATTGCAAAGCATGCATTACGATACGCTAAACTAAAAACTTTTCCCGATTTCCATCATAATAAAAGAAGGAAAAAATGTGCAGCATGTTTATAGCTTTTTGTGCAAACAAGAAAAAAAATGTGTGGGGTTGTTCGATGCCCGCAACAATGAACCCCTCTTGGAACGACGACGTTCTGCACTCATTCTTCACACTCTGCAAATCGCCGATTACAACGATTACGAAACAATGCGCTTACTTGATTTGCTCGTGATTTGGCGATCAAAAAGTTTCACTTTTTTTCTCATTTTTTTCGCCCCTAGTTCCCGTATGTTTAATGTCGAACAAAAAACTTGTATTTCTATGTAAATTGATTTGGGAATTGCGGATTTATACTTTATCTTATACGTCTAATAGAATCTTCGATATGTTGGACTTTCTATTCTTCGACGGAATCCATGCTGAAACATGCGTTGTTTTTCCACGAAATTTTGATGAAATATGTAGACATTATGTGAGACATATGAATGTAAAATTTTTTTTTCTAGTTTTATATTAAATGAAGGATTGAGATTAAGAAAAGTTTTAAAAGTTCTTTACTCAAGTTGGGGTGTTGCGAAACGCGAGAGAATTTATTGGCAGTCTTTGCTTTCAAATTTGTAATTTATTTCTAGATATTGTATTTGAGGTTTTATGATAGTCAGTTTTGGCGGTCTTCGAGTAATTGTTTTTCCTTTCGTTTCTTCAATCACTTTTCACTGCCAAATAACATCCTCTGTTGGCGTAATTAAACATGTAGTTAAGGGTAGCGTTGATGCATTAAGGTGGATTGAAAGCGATGCGATGAGGCAATGCCACTGCATACTTTTCAGCGGACTGCTAATTGGATGAGCTGTCGACGGGATCTCAAACTGCTGCTTGCTTTCGCTACCCGATTTTGTTGCTTCTTTTGTTCCCACGATTATTATTTGTAGAATCTGCAAAGAAATTGTTTTTTTTTTTTGAATTTACCTGTACAATCAAGCATAACAATCAAAGTTTCAGAACTAAATGAGGCATTGTTTCGTTGAGTAAGGAATTACTATCAAGTTTTTTTCCATGGATTATTTTATCTTTCCTTTTTCTATGATTTCTATATTTCTACCCTTATCATCCTCCTTAAGTTCATGATACGTTTAGCTATCATAGAATTAGCCGTACGCAATAGCTTATTGAAAACTTCCTCGTTAGATGGTAGCCGTGTTCGGTTGTGATTCTTGTTACAGACACAAGAATTCTGCAACGTTTGGCCAGTAACACTGCTGACATAAAGCGATTTATTAAGGCTGTTTAGTTTCCGTTCCTTCGGATGATCAGCTGTTTCTGGAGTTTTGAGTGATGCATTTAAAAACGAAAAAATTGCAATTGCAAAATTTGCAAAGTGCAGCATTGGGAGTGGAAAAGTTGGATCTTAGCAGTGGGCGAGCTGTTCTTTGTGGATGCTGCAGCAGCATCCTATTGTTTCTTAATGCTTCTGCAGGTGCAATGCGATCCGCACAAATGAGGTGCTGGTTGTGTGTGTCTGATGAGGGGAAGTTCTGGTGGTTACGTATCGCGCGACGGCGCTCCCTCCCTATGCAGTGGTTATTTTTGTGTTCATTAGCCAGTTCATTGGTGATATTTTGTGGTGTGTTGCCGTCGTCTGCCTTCCAAGACGAGTTTCTCTCGCTCTTTGCCTGAAGAATTTTCTTTCTTTTCTTTTTTTTTTTTTCATTTGGTGAATGCGTCTTTGCACCGGCGACAGCAACCAAATTTTGCTATGCTTCTAAAAATCGATTGACAATTGGCCGTTAAACACTGCCTAGCCAAGCCCAAAATTTTTTGCAGAGATCGGGGTGCTGCATTATTTGCTTGTTTTAAGAGAAATTTTGACTGCTTCATCTTAAGAGAGGGAGAGGAAGTTTTGTGCAATGGCGTAGAAAATTCGATACCTCTAACTAAAATATACGATGTGAAATTTCGTAGCAACAAAGTTTTATCTACATTTATCTCCCATCAACTGCGCAAGTGATGTCAGTCATGTTTGAAGCCGCTTAAGGGGCAGTTGTTCCACGACGCTTCACGAAGCTTGTGACTGGTGGAGTGACGTGTATCATGTGCTAAATGAAGTAACGCTTCTTTCTTAAAAAAGTATCTCATGGTTATAGTGAATTTAGTGAATCCACAATGTTCACTATAGAATTTGTTGAACCCTTTCAAGTCAGATCCATTTTTCGAATCGATATATAACATCTGCACGACTATTCATTTTGTTCGTTGAGGCCATTGTTAACAAATTCATTCTCTTTTTTTCAGTTTCATTGCGTTAATGGTAATCTCTAGCAACATATAGGTTAATATTTAAATCACGCACTGGACCTTTAAGTGCACTCAATTAGGGAGGCGCTAGCTGTTGACTCGAGTGTTTTTACGAAGTGAACAACAATCAGATTGCCAAATAGATAGCGAGGATTGAAATTTCCAAAAATTTTAGTGAAAAAGCTCCGAGAAAAGCAGAATTTTCTTAGCTTTTTCAACCACACCGAGACCATTTATGGATCATTTAAATAAAATTTTTCTCTAGCAGTTTCATCGCTCGATTATCATTTTCACTGTGTGAATGGCGATCTCTAGTTGTTCGTCAATGAGCTTTAGTTTTTGGCCACAGTAATCTGCAACAAGTTTAGATCGAAATAATGAACCGGAAATTAGATCAAAAATAAACGGTCGTTGATTCAATTGAGGATATAATGTCATGAAATTCCCAAGAATTGAAGGGATGATAAATTTTGTGCTTCGAACCACCTCCCATATAACGGAGCCGATGTTACTTCTCTCATTGCTACAGGCTAGAGTTCTCGCATGTGAAATATAATTATATTATTGCACAAACCTTGGTTATTCTCTCGAATGACACCTTCGATAATCCGCTGAATGAAAGCATTGATAGAGATTGCTATGAAGGACAGGGTTCTTTGCAACGTTTACTTCCCGCAACATGGCCACGTTGAGTGAGGCGTATCAGTTCACACTGCTGCTTATTAAACGAAATATTTGGCACATTTTAATACCTTCGTTCATGGGGAAGTTTCTTTTGCAATGTTTACCGTTTCTTAGAATTTTTTTAAAAGCAAAATGTCTCTTTTTATGGTGTTGACATCCCTTCATTGGGTGATTGCTATCTCTTGAGAAATCTGTTATAAGAAGCGAGATGGGGGTTAAGTTTCTCACATGGCCGTCTCAGATAGTCGGTTCCTGCGACGTACTAACGAGTTATAATATTATGAGGATGATCTTTTTCACCACCGTTACTGGTGTACCATCGAAAATAGTGGGTTGGACGGTCAGAGCAGTTCTTATGGGTAGAGAAGTTTCGTCCACTTCTGTTGAGAGCACCATCGATAGGTTCGCTTTCCTCTATTCATCCTCCCCCCCCCCCCCCCCCCCCCCCCCCCCACCCCCCCCCTTCCCTCTACCCCTCCCACTTTCCTTTTTCTCTGTCCATCCTCCCCTCACAGTTCCTCTCACGAAGGCAGAATGCAAACTTCAGTTTTTACTGTTGGCTTCGTATGCGCCAAAAATCGAAATGTTTGGGATGTTTTGAATCTCTGAAACAACTACAGGAGTGCTGAACACGATGTTTTAGTGACAACTTCTTGTCATACATAGCTGTTTTCACTCACGTGCTAATGTGATAGATTGAGGGCATAATGCGATATGGTTAAGATTATAGAGAGGATGGAATGATTTGTTGAGAGTTGACGACGAGTGGGAACGTCATCTCTGATTATGAATATCGCATTTTTAGCTATTTTCTACCATGTTCATCATAAATCATACAATTAGGCCCCACGTTGGATTCATTTCGCGAGTATTTTAAGATGGATTGTTTTCATAATTGGAGATGAAGAAAGTGAACGTTGATTCATTATAAATTTGACTATCAACCAACTTTTCGTTTGCAAATTTTTTAATGCTGCATTTCAACTGTATTATGCTGAATAAAAGAGAGCTTTTAAACGTCATCAATATTTCAAAAATCATCGCTTTACCTCCTCATTTCTACATTTTCTCATTTCTCTTGATATTTTCGTCTAGTTTATTACTGCATTATATGTGTTAGCAGCAATGAAGTACTTCGCCAGTTTTCGGAGAATTCGATCGCCTAATCTTTACGTTTCTCGCCGATCAGTTTTGCAAAAGTCCATTGGTGAATTTTTGCTGAAAATTTTTCCAAATTGTTTATTTTCAAATGAGATTATTGTAAAATCCGTCAAATGCGCTTTCCGTTTCATCTAATCCGGCATCTTAAAATGCTTGCCGCAGTCCTCAAGCTTCCTTAGCCTCCATCTAAATGAATTCATGTGAACGCCTCTATTTGGCCGTGATCTCCTATCCCTCTCCTTCCTCCTGAATCGTTACAGGGGCTGTACTAATCGAGGACGACACTAACGATCTTTGGCTATCCATTGAACTGTGGTGGCTGTAGTGCATGTCTTTTGACACATTTTCTAAGCGCATGACTGCAGCTTGGACGATATAGCAGCGCGTTGCGCCCAATGCTTTGTGAAACTGTTTTCAGGTCACATAATATTTGGAATATTACACATACCAAAGGGCATTGATTAAATCACCCTGTCGAACGCGGTACGACTTTCTAAAGATGGATGAGATTAGTAAACCGAAGAACGAGTAGCCAGAATGAACTTAATAGACCCACTTAATCTGTTTATGATAGGGCAGCTATTTTGAGTGAGGCATAACAGTGAGAGACTTTTTAATTAGCGTCGCAGCATGCTATAATTTTGTAACTCACTATCACAGAAGGTCTCGTGTTCGCTGTCCACTTCTATGCTTCTTTATACAATTCCATGAAATTGATCACATTTCTTTCCTGCATCATTCAGGATTTGTATTTTATGTCTTCTTTACCAAACTGAGAGAGGCGTCTTTGATTTCACAAGTAGTTCATCGCAAAATAGAAATTATGGCACAATATTATCTTCAATGACGGAAAGATAAATACGTCCCATGAGCGTATGATCACCCAAGAAATGCAGGTGAAGCGCTTCCGCAGTGGAATTCCGATGCGTTGGAATGCGCAATTGGGCTTTAGCGTTGCCGAAAATGATTGTTTTCGTAGGCCACAAACGTTTCACTATTTATTGCTTTGTAAAGTGGTAAATGAAGCGGAGGAATATTGGGACGGGAGCCGTGATGAGCCAAACAATGGGCCCAGCAGCAATTTTAGGCATACGTTGTTTGGAGAGCCTTTTCTTGGCTAATTTGCAACGATGCGCGTTCAAGTAGGAGCGTATCATACGCATCACGGAATGTACGCCAGCCATGAGCGATCTAAATTATAGATTTAAATGCTTGTTTTCCTGCTTTGCTTACGTGAAGTGACGACCTCATTTCTTCGAACTGATCTTATAGCCTCGTAAAGGAGTCCATGATAAGATTCTGACGGTCTTGTGATGGAGAAATTTTTTAAAATTGGAATATAATTATTCCTACAATTTGTAATCCAGGAGTTACTGTGGAAGATGAACAGAGATTCCAGGTTTCAAAGATTTTATAGAAAGTTGACTCGCATACCTGATTTCTCGACTTTTTCTTCATGATACCTTGAAACTTTATCTTGCATTGAAAGAGAAGAACCATATTGCAAATTAGTCTAAATAGATCATCTCGAATAGTTTTTTTTCCACTAATAGAGAGCTTTGTTAGGTGATTTCCGCTTTTTGATTAGCTTAGAAGAATAAAGTAGTGAGAAGAGTGAACGCGTTTCCAGAATTACATTTTCAAAGCATTTTCAAAATTCAAAATTCGATAATCACCTCAAAGGATGATTGAATGTGTTGTGGCGATTATGGTGTTGTGATGGCGTAATAATGGGAGGGTTGTTTTCGTCATTTGATCCCCACTAATGCATATGCTTTTATCATATAAACAATTCATTCCTTAAACCTAGAAGAGCCGTCAGCATGCATTTACACATTTTTCACCCCTAATTACTTCGATGCTTTTGCTATTATTCTGCTATTGAAAGGTCCCATTCTGTGATAGTTAGTGTTGTTATTGTGTTTGTTTTGTTTTGCTTTGTTTTTTGTTTTTTTTTTTTTTTTTTTTTTTTTATTTTTTTTTTTTTTTTTTTTTTTTTTTTTGCATATAAAACACTGCAGATTCATTTTCACAAAAAATCAAAGAGAGAGCAAAAAACTCTAGGTCCACCTCATTAGCATGCTCAGCGAGAGGTTGTGGAAAAAAGAAAGCATTTGACCGATAAAAATGAAATTGAATTTTTATAAGATTTTTATGGATATTTGTAACTTTTCAACTGCAAAAAGTGGTTAATTTTTTCTTGCCGTTTAGGTGCAGTGGAAAATATTGCGACCGCTATTCTCACCTCACACTCTTTTCTCTACGCTAATGACCACGACCTCATAGTTTTCGCTTTTTTAATTTATTTTTAAAATGCATAAATAATAGAGCGGGAATGGGTGATGTGTTGGAAAAAACAAAGGTTTTCCGTCTTTACAATTGCATTATCTCATGGAAATCGATGCATTTAAGGAAGCGATATGGCCATTCACAAATTCTTTGTATTTTCTAATGAAGAGCCGTGAAGTAAAGCAACTTATAATATAAAATATTTCCTTGAAAACCGTAATCGTTAGATTTTTTCCTTCTATAAAACACAATAGTTTCTTATTTCTTTCTATAAAACTCTAATTTAGATACTCACTCACTTATAAAAAGTTTTTAATGATTATCACGCTATCCGTTGAGAAAACTTGAGGGATGTTGTAGATGTGGCGATGTGAATTTATTCTATTTATTTTCGCATCGTATTGAGTGCTCAATTGAGATAGTCGTCTTGGCTTTATGTTGCAGCTGAACATTGAGACGTGCATGTTGTTTATTCGTCGATTTCTCTCGAATTACTCGATGTCACGAATGGTCATCATCTCCTTAAGCCTTGTTAGACAGCGTTATGTTGGTTTTGCTTTAATGCGCAATCCATTCTATGACCAAATAAAATCTACAAAATGTTTAGTATTTCGATGTTATGAGCCATCCTTAGCGACTAAACTAAAGAGAACCGTTCAGTAAGATGAAAATTAATATTCTAAATACTATTGTGTTTCCTAGTTCACACTATAGTGTATTAAAATTACAGAAAAAAATTTTTTGACTGCAAAATGCTATATTCTACGTCGCTTATCTCTATCTTTCCTAATTTCCGTTCCTTCCTCTTCATCCACCTTCTGTTGATGGCACACTTGATCACTTACATATAAAGCAAAGGCAGTCTATTAGCATATGTTCCTTGTTTTTCTCTATTTCTTGTGTGAACTTTTGCGGCCAGTGTTGAAGGGAATTTTCTTTTGCTTTGAATAGTATAGAAATATGTGAGTTAGGACACATGTTGGCGCATTTTTTAAAACCGAGCAAAAATTAAGAGCTTTCAGATGTTATAAACCACTTAAGTTAGATGCACTTCTATCGCAGGTGAAATCCGGTCTTAGTGCACATTCCTGAAAGTAGATCGCTCGAGTTTTGAGACAGAGGAAAAGCTCATTTCACTGCAACGTTCTAGGAAATTCGAGATTGTTGCACTCTAGATGCACATAGTGTTCTCGTCTTTCGAAGCGAAGGATTTGCATAATGCGACAAGATCCCATTTCGGATAGTGAAAAATTTGCCGGGCAGAGCAATTTTTATCTCATTTATAAGTATATTTCGTCAATAGTTGGCAATGGAAAGGTTACTGCAGCTTTCTAGCTGCATTTTTTCTTGAGAAAGTTTTTTCTCATTTTCCATGATGGTCTACAAGGTAGTTGCAAAAATTGAGACCCGTTGAGACAATCGAGTAACAAACCGATTAATCGGCAACTCATATGTAACGCATTTCTATTGACTTTCTCAAGGGTGTTTATCGAATAAAGAATTTTTAGAAAAAAAAATACAAACATTAGAGCGACAATAATTTGCTTAGTTTAAAGATATCATGAAGCATTTGCATGATTAAAAACTTGTCATTTCCATTTGAACAGCAATTATTTTCTGTCATTATAGTGTTCTATTTTGTGAGCATCTCATTTCTTTCTATCTTATGAAGTTTATGTTGATTGTGGCGTTGTCAAATTGCGCCACTCATTTCGATAGTATTACACATATGATGAGAGAACCGTCATAGATGTGAATACTCTTTGCTGCGACCAAATTTTCGAATGGCCATAACTCGCCAACTCGAAGTCGTACGATAGAAGCAAATCCACTTTTAGGTTTCTCACTAAAAATCCAATCGAATAACCCTATTTCTATGTTAAAATTCCAAACTGTACCTTTTGCTTTATTTTATTACTTCAAATGGACCACACAGGAGGTGCTACATTTTCCTTTTAGCACGCATTAGGCGTTACGTATTCTTTGTGAAACAACGAAGATTGCCGCATGCTCCTGTTTAAAGGAAGGGATCGTTGTATGTATCTGTTGCATAAACGGAAATCCGTCAATATTTTCTTTAAAATTAAGAAGGCTACTGAGTAGCATTTTTTAAGGCAGTTGATGTTTGGAAGGTTAGTTTTGAACAAAAATGCGCATTTTGCTTTTCCTGCTCCCTCTTCTCAGTTTTTTCTCACGATCTGCTTTTTTTGAAAGTCTACTGCATTTTCAGTTCACCTACTCTAGTTGGTGGTGCTGAGCAGTTAGAATGTTTGTGCTGTGCGAGGATATATGTTGACCCATATTCACATAAACTAGCCTTAAATAGTCGAGTTGACGAGGTAGCTGCTCTTTAGTAAACGATGAGTGATCTATGTGCTAATAATATTCTTCTGTTAAGGGATTTTGCGTGCATTTCACATACTTGTTATTATTATTGTTACTGTTTACCCTGAAACATAGTTTAAACGTTTAGGGGTAATTAATTGACGTAGCAAGCTCTTTAATGATAACTGCACAAAGAAATAGCGGCTAGGTTAAAGCTAATGGTTTATTGAAGCGCATGCCAGCTTATACAACATTATTTGTGAAGGTTAGTAGTAGCTACTCATTGAATTTATGCTCAAATTTAGATGGCACTACTTTTTAGACGGATTGCGAGTGTAAGTGTTGCGTTTCGCTAGGTTATCTTAGATACAGAATCACCTGTGTTATTTCTTTCAGTTACACGTCATTCAAATATTGCATGTAACGGAACATTTTTCACATGAGTTTCTGTTATCGCCTAGCTCAAGAGTTCCATTGGATTCTGTTGTTATTTACAGGAACGGGTATAAATTGTTATGAGAAACAACTGCTGTCAATCTTTTGCAGCTCAACACCTGTCAAAAAAAAGCTCTCTAAAAGCGCTAAATCATAGTGGGGTACGGTGCGTTTATATAATTGATCTTGTACAACATACAAAAAATGGTTCAATAGTTTTGTATTCTGCAAGTGATTTTTGCGCGTTTGGGGATTGGATGATGAATGAACTGCGAAACAACTAATACAGACAGAATCGGTGGTCGATGAGCTTTTCTAGTTTAACCCTCTTTGAGGAAAACAACAAACGCTAAATGCAATGGAAAATTGCTAGTGCTTTCGACCATATAAGATAGGGGATACGATATATTAGTGCTTATAAAAGGGCTACCTCCAAAGCCGGAAGCTCCGATATTTTTTGGGCCTTCGGTTCCGGCTTCAGAAATTCAGCAGTGGCATAGTGATGGATCATTCTGTGGCAACTTGCCGGTGTCGACATTAGAAGCTTTAGGCATCCGGCAACTTTCTTAAACCTGAGTAGCGTACATATGAATTTTTCCAGCCCGATTAACCCTACCGTTTGCAAAATCTCTTCATACGCCTTTGAATGTTACAGTTGAACGACACAAAAGTAACCTGAAACCACCTTGAGATTCAAATTGCTTTTTACTACAGTATCAAAAAAAAGAAAGAAAAGAAAAGAGAAGAAAAGAACGTTGAATTTTTTGCTCGATGAGATAGGTGCAATAATCGCTTCATAGTTTTCAAAGACTTTTTCCCAACCTGAAACGGAATAATTGAAGAGTATTTTCTTATATAAGTAAAAAATATACTCGGGTCATACTAGGCTACATTCCTGGCAACGGACCACTAACGGCCTAGAGCAGTTGATGAGAATGGTTTATTTGGTATGCGTCCGATGAAGTACTATAAGAACGTTTGAAAGTAACGAGAGTTTGTTGCAGCTCATCTTCGCCGGTGAATACACAAAGGCGATGAATAAAGATTGGCACAGCGACCATTTTTGCTGCTGGCAATGTGACGGTACGCTAACGGGACAACGCTACATCTTGAGGGATGAGCATCCCTACTGCATCAAGTGTTACGAAGATGTGTTCGCGAATACGTGTGATGAGTGCGCTAAACCGATCGGGATTGATTCGAAGGTCAGCCAATTAACATTTCTGTACAGTATCATTGAAGCACTATAAAGCGACCGGCTTGAGAATGCTTGCTGGTCACCGGTTTTACCTAATTATAATGCTACTTTTGTTCCTTCGGCATCAATTAGCATTACGAAACTGTAAATGTACACTCAAGTAAAAACTAAACTTCCACGGGAATATGTTAAAACCAGTAAATTTTCGAGTTTAGTTCACTTTGCTTTTATTTGCATTGATGAAAAAATATACTATATGCCTATGGTCTAGCGTAAGAGGATTTGATGATTAAACGGCCCAGTGCATCCATGTAACTGAAAAACCGCTTTAATAAACGGGCGGAAATAGAACGGTATTTTTAACAAAGTAAGATGCGATTGTTTTGTGTATGTTCTAATGGAAAGGTGCAACTTTTCTTGACGATCTTAAAACTACGGAAAATTTTCTCTTTAGCAGGTAAATGAAACGATCGATTGAAAACACCTGTCTCCTATCATCGTTCGCTTCCTCATATAATGAATACCATAAGGACTGTGAATAATTTGGCATTCACTTACATGAACTGTTATTATTGACAGAACTCGTTTTCTATGCTCTCAGCCATTTCGAGAGCTCTTCAGATATTTTTGTTTTCCTCCTTTTTTTTTCAAAGTAGGATAGATCGAGAGTTGTTGTCAGTGATGTGTTCGGCAACGTGGACTAGTTTTTTCCTCAACATTTGTGATCGTACGAAGGAAAGAAAAACGTTTTGGTATATTGCGATGCAGAGGGTGCTCATCTTAGGGCTATAGAAAAGAAAGCGAAAACTGCTGCAGTGAGTGTTTGATTATCTTTGTTCTGCGTTTGAAAAATTTTCTAAATGCAAAGCATTGTAACCCATTCGCCTAGCGCAAAGAACTGTCTACCTTCGCCCCCCCCATGCCTGGATCCAATTGCAGACCGCCACACTACTTGTGCACATTAGGTTGAGATTTCCTTTCCGATATACCTGAGACGTTCCCCAATTTGATGTTTCTTTTTTCTTTTTTTTTTTTTTTGCTCGCACCAGCTGGTATTATGAAATCTTGAAAGCGAATGCACTCGGAAAAAATCTTTTCACAGCTTCTGTCCATTTTCATTCTTTGCGATAAGAATATGATTCCAGACGGCCGTTGTAGAGGAAAGCGGGGTAGTGCAGGTTTTGGTTTGCAGTTTCCTTAAAATTGCAATTGTAAAATGTATTTATCTGAAACATTTTCGCAAGATGCAATTGGCATTCTACGTAGCGATCTTGCAAAGATTTGTAATGCAGCGACCAGCATTTTAGAAATGTGTCCATAGATAGAGCAGTAATTTTGGGTAAGCTTCTCAGACATTCGGACTTTGAGAGGCTGCTACTGTTACCTTTTTTTTCCTGATTATGATCATTTTATAACGAAGAATACTTCATTTTCAAAGAACTGATGACTTGATAGTACGGTGAAAGTTTTGGGCTGTCGATAACGGCTAATCCAGAGACCTTAAATCCCGAATCTCTGCAAGGTCCTAACAGTTTCCCGGAAATCTAGTTGAATGCTTCAAAATACGAGGTACGGAACGGCTTATATAAAACCAGCAGTGTACAAGTTTAGAATAATGTGATCGAAATTTTGCGTTTGCATCTTTAATACAACAGGAGAATTTTTTGATTCGCTCAGTGCTTCTGGATTTGTCATCTTGAAAAAAATGGCTTGAAATTTTTGAATTAGGGTAGAGGCCGGAAATTTCGAGGTTTTCTGCCAATTCGACAGCAAAGGCTGTTCAGCATAGAAATACGAGTGTAGTTGTTGCTCATCACGGGGCTGACTTTTGGCTGCAATAAAAAAATCTGACCAGACTCACCTAAATTTCATGCTTTGCTTGTAAAACTTTCTGCTCCGGTTTGAGTTCAAAAAGCACCATAGGTGAAAAAAAGGATCTTTTGGATTGGCTGAGGTAGTAGGTATAACAACTTTTAAAATTATGATGTTATATTCGCTAAACAATACGGAGTGGGTGTTGGATTATTCAAAATGAACATTCGCAGCTCTGAGGTAAAAGCATATTCGAAAAAAAAAAACGCTTTTTCTTTTTCTTTGCTGTAATAGTTCAATTTTTACGTCACTTCCTACATGCGTAATAGCTAACTAAATTGTTTTTTTTTGTGTTTTCATGCATTAATTATGTTTGTTTTACTTCCAATATCCTTATATGTAGACGAGTTTTAATTGATAGTTGCACGTTATTTCAGGATCTGTCCTACAAAGATAAACACTGGCATGAGGATTGTTTCCTTTGTAATATGTGCAAGATATCACTTGTTGATAAGCCATTCGGTAGTAAAAACGATCGCATATTTTGCTCGAATTGTTATGATCAAGCGTTTGCGACGCGATGTGATGGATGCAATGAAATATTCAGAGCTGGTGAGTACCTGCTAAGCAATTCGCTTGTATTGCTTTTTAATTGCGCATTCGATATGGTTGAACCCTAGCATTTTTAATACGACTCGTAAATTCGTTTTTATTAAGGTGATGTTAAAAAAGAAACTGCAAGATGGTGCTAACAATCCATGACGACCATGGCTGTGTAGCCCTATGACCAGCCTAGAGATTCACATTTTGCTTGGCGACGATCACGAATTCTCTTCCTCTTTAAAGAGGTCTCACAATTCAACTAGCAAGAAGCTCGGGTTATTTAACCGTCCAGAAGGGCAAGTGTTTGTATTTGGAGGAACCAAGAGGGAAGCCTCTGCAGAATGAATTCTTATGAACAGGTATATGCGCTTGTTAAGTAATTTATGGCGACATGCTAATCATTATGCAGTTTGCCTTAGGTGAGCAGTTGCTTTTCATTTCCGTCTGTTTGATTGCATTGGTTCAGAATGAGGCAGAAACGATGAGATATTCACCGATATTCATACTTGTCCATTGGAAAATGAAATATTTCAAATGACAGGTGTGATTCCGCGCATTTGCAGGTATGAAGAAAATGGAGTATAAAGGAAAGCAATGGCACGATAAATGCTTCTGCTGTGCACTGTGTAAAACACCAATTGGCACGAAAAGTTTTATTCCAAAGAATGAAGAAGTGTACTGTGCGTCGTGCTATGAGGAAAAGTTCGCCACCAGATGCTCAAAATGCAGAAAGGTTCTTTTGACATATACATATGCAACGAGTTATAATAAGAGTAAATGGAAAACAGATACCGTATTTTCCCGTTTTAAGCCCATCCCAAATGTTTTGTTTGGGAAGTCGTGGACGCTGTAGGCCCACTTTCGAATATAGTCCCCTGCTGTGAACGCAAGCCGCTCGCTGATAAACACATTAAGAGTCGTAAATTGGGTTCTCCAGTGGCTGCATATGTTCAACATTAGAACGAATTCAACGAATCGAACTCATTGGAGAGTTTTAATTTTTGTTCGGTGGACCTCTCCTCAAAATATGGAGAAAATATGGCAGCACCACCAAAAATTTTCCGTTTTTGATTTTTCTAAGGGCCGTTTTTGTTTGGCTGGTGATCATCCGATAAAAGTGATCTTATTCTAATACACAGAGAATTACGTTCCCTTTCTCATCGCCTCCATCTTCTGCATGCCAAAATGGTGACCACATCTATAAATAGCATCTCCGTCATTTCCAGCGAAAATCCTTCACTTCCTTCTGGGTTGACAACTTTGTAATTTACCCTATAAGAAGTTTTCTTATAGATGTGTATTATTTCAGAGGTGTTAGAACTTTAGGTAAACACTATGCGTTATAAGGAAGCATGGGCTATTATAGACCTGAGATGTTTTCTGATACTGAGTTTAAAAAATTACCGGCCAATTGGAGCTGAAAAAAAAAAATTGACCGTAAGGAAACTAAATTTTCGTCGATGTACGTCGTCGGTTCATTAATTTTCATCGAATATACATCTCTCATTCACACTTGAATTTTACTATATTTTACTATGTCACAACTTTCGGTGCCTGCGTAATGCCAAGTCAGTAGTGAAATTAGACAGTTATCGAAAGGTGACGGTGAGTGACCGACAGAAACCTCGTAGATTTGGAGCGACAATGTTAAGTGTCGAAATGTGCATAGTGTATGCAAATCCCAGCAGATTAAGTGATATTTGGTCGATCTGTTTGGCCTCCTGAAAGCAGCTCTGATAGCACTTTGTTCTCAATCGCCTGAAATTGGTCATCCCTGTTATCGTTAAAACGACCGTCCTCAGTACAATCCCATTATCACCTTCAACATATGACTGAAAACAGAAATGTCTGATTGGAAAACATATCGGTGAGGCATACTTTTACCTCGTAGAGTTCACTTCTTAGCACGCAGAGATAATATATACAAGAATTTGCTAGCTACTATGCAAAATCATGATTAACCTATGTTAAGGTGCAAAGCTTATAAGGAGGCTATCATTTTCTGGTCAGTTCCTTTTTTCCACTCCCTTTCCTTCTTGTGTCATGCCAATCGCAATCCATATCAAAGACAATTCTAGGCCTAGCCTCATTTAAAAGCCCCATCCACTTTATAACTTTAATTTTGCTACACGTTCTGCCAGGTGATGGGAAAGCAAGTTTTGACTTCCAAAACGGAATGACTGATTGAGGAAATGTTCACTTGACGATTTCAGTTACAGGAAACGAATGCCATGATAGTTTACATGGTTAGCTATTTCCTTTGTTTCATAGCAAGATCGATGTCGCTTTGCCGACAAACAATTTGAGAGCAAAAATTCCCTCATGATGACGATCTATGCACCAAGACTGCTGGAAAAAATCGTTGATTTCGATATATTGTTGTGTTTCTAACATGCTGGGATTGCAGGTGATAAGCACGGGTGGTGTTACCTACAAGAATGAGCCCTGGCATCGCGAGTGCTTTTGTTGTACAAATTGCAACACGTCCTTAGCCGGGCAGAGATTCACATCGAAGGACGAGAAACCCTACTGCGCCAATTGTTATGGCGAATTATTCGCGAAGCGTTGTAACGCATGTGTTAAACCCATTACTGGTACATGTTTACTTTGAAACTTCTTTAATGAAATAATATTGCGCTGCAGCATACCCACAAGTGCATGTAGCGTGCATCTATAGGAGACTCATATTTCGCATTCTTTAAATTAGAGTAACTGAAACTCATCGTAGGAGCGTGCAGAGTAACGAGATGCCAACATGTGGGCATCCTCCCTCTCTTCTCTCTTCAATCGCGCCATATTAATGGGATGGAGGACATAGCTGCAAATTTCGAGATTTCCGGGAAGTGGACCATAGTTATGCTGTAAACAAACGCAGGAAAGAATACGAAATTCGAAGAATTTCAAAAAATCTAACAACGCAAAGTCTTCGCACCACCAGCTTTTTTTCACTGCGACCAAAGTCCGGCATCCATGCTGAAATGATACCACTCCCAGCAAGTTTACACCACTGTGATTTAAGTTTGGCTGTGTAAAAAAAGTGATCTTTGGCAGCTTGCTATTTGTTGAGCAGCAAATTTTAACCAACACACCGATGTGTAAAAATTGAAAGAAATTGAAAAGGGAGGAAATAGCGCGCCCACATGTAATATGTATATTCTTAGGTAAACTGCGATCAATTCACTTGTATCGATTAAATGCACTTTAGAGCACTTAACGTTTAATCAAAGCCGTAGAAGTATCGAATCATAACGATCAATGCAAAAAATACGTAGACTAAATCATCAACTCGGGAAGCAACGTGGAAAATTGAAGAACAACGAATCAAGAATGAGAAATACGCCGAAAGGAGGAGGACGTGGGGAACATTTGAAAAATTAACTGGTCGGTTACAAGACAATACGATGCAAAAAAGAAAGAAACAGAAAAAAATTGTAGATTATGAAACAGCGCAGAATTACGAACACGTTCGAGAACAGGCGATAGAAGGTCGGCAAGGATGGAGCAGCAATGGAAAATGTTGAGGAATTTTTAAAAAAGGATGAAGAAGCAGGGAAAAGAGTTGAAAGACTGAGAGAAAGAGGAACATGGGTGGAAATCCCGAAAAAGGATAGAAAATGTAAGAAGAAAGTGGGGTATAAAAAGATCGGGAAAGGAATTAGAGGATATAGACTGATGGAAAAAAAGGTTCACAAAAGTTAAAAAGCTTTTAAGTTGGCAAAGAGTGGAATTAAATTGGGAGACCTTGATTAAAGGATGGAAGGTAGGAAAAAGTGAGACGAAGGTGGGAACCTTGAGAAAAGAACCTAAGTTAAGAAATGATTAAAAAACAATGTGAGGCGTTAGGAAAAAGATGCGGCAAGCTTGGAAGTCGTTGGGGAAACGGTTGAAAGATAGGATGAAGCGCAAGATTAGGGAATGTTGAGAAAAAAGTTGGGAAGATGTAAATATGTCGAAGAGTAGGAAGATTTGGGTTGGAGGGGGTAGCATTGAGGGATGTAGAAAGTAGGGAGGCGACTTGGAAAAATGGAACTGGTATGGAAGTTATTGAGAAAAGAATTGAAGGAATTGGAAAACCATGGAGTAACTGGGGGAACCGTTAGAAAAAGAGTAGAAACAAAACTGGAAAAGTTTTGAAAATGCTAAAGAAATGGAAAAGTTGGAAAAAAGCGGAGATTTTGAGAAGAGGGACTTCGAGAAGGGGACTGACGTGGAGAGAAATAAGCAGGATTGAGGTACGTTGGGGAAAAGTGTAAAAGCTTCTCTAGGAGTTTTCCATCGTCTTTTCGTTTTTTTCCAGTTCCTTTATGTCGTCCTGCTATTCCGTTCAATCCGTTCCCACTGGTTTTCCATCTCTATCCAATTTTTGTTATGATCCCCATCTAGTCTTGCTTCTCCTCCGCATTTCTATCCTTGTTCCACTTTTTCAAATTTCTAATCAACCGAATTCCCCAAATGTAACTTGTCTACACTGGCTTCATATACATCCTTCTCGCTTCGACGTTTCGACATCCACATACGCCCATCGATCCAGCTGAGATATTTCCAAATTGCGTCGGAGCCCAGCATTTTCCTAATTTCATTTTAGACCTTTCGAAACATCAAAATTGTAGGCTAGTGCTTTATTTTAATATTTTCAGGAATTGGTGGTGCTAAATTCATTTCATTCGAAGATCGCCATTGGCATAATGACTGCTTCATCTGTGCGCAATGCTCCACATCGCTAGTCGGGAAAGGTTTCATCACAGATGGCGCTGATATTCTATGTCCTGAATGTGCAAAAGCTAGGCTCATGGCAGCTAACTCGTAACGACGTCTCGTCTATTGGATGTCGGCCTCGTGCTCTTTCGTCCTCTACGCAACCACGTCAGCCGCAGTGCAAAGAAACGATTGCATTGGCACTGAGTCTCGAACTAGTAGATTTTATTGTGTTGTCTCTTCGTTTTTGCGTTCCTTTAGTAAAGGTACTCGCCGAATTTTTTTTTCATCTTCATTTTGCGCCTATTTCTTTCATCTTGCTTAGAAGTTCTTCGAAACGCTTGAAAACGCGACCAACTTTTAAGCATATATTTTCGGCGCAGTCGCTGAATTTGAAGGTTATATCAAAATCAAACATCCGTTTCGCGGAATAGTTGAAGTCGAAAAGATGCGATATGTTTTCCGCTTCTGTTTGAAGGACAAACTGCATGGGTTACTTTCATCGCTCTTGAAGATGTGCTTATCCTTTCATTAAAAGTTTTTGAAAGAAAAAAAAGTTTTTGCTGATGGATCACCGCAGCATTAAACAAGTGTTCGTACTGCCCAGTATTTTGTCTGTGGCCACACTGTAGTAAACATCCTGCTTAAGTTGTACGGAATCTGGTTACTAGTCGACGCCTAACTGGAGTGTGAATGCAATTTCGGTACTAGCGTGCTCACGTTGCTGTGTTATCGAAAAACGACGTGAAACGCAATGCTGCAGCAAGAGATGCGTTTCATGCGGCCTTACTCATTGGTCAAATGATGTGGCAACTATTGATGGTCAACTATCTCCGATGTAGGGCGTCGTGCTGGGCGACCTGTTTCATACCTTTCTTTTGTTTATGTAGTCTGTCTTAATTTTTTTTTTTGCCCGTTGCTTCCGATTACGATTCATTTCCATAGATGAATTTTATCAGCTCGTATGTTATGCTGTTTTTTTTTTCGTGCAAGTACCTTCGCCTGATAATATATTTAGTACGTTTATGTGTGCAAGTGTACTATTTGCTTATTAATCTGTACTGATTGGTCGATAATGCTCGACACGACAGATGACACCAGTTGTGAAACAGCTCAGCAGTTAATCAGAACACAGCGTTTTCATCCAGAAAGTTGCCATCAAGATGGTGCGCTTCATTTCCACCATCCGATGTTCATTATAATGGAATGTCTCGTTGACAGTGCTCGCAAGTAATTCACAATAGTTAGATTTAAGCCCACATGGACCATAATAGAGCACATGTCGCGCGCACTTTTAGCCTTAGTCGTTCCCATTTACCTATTTTTTACGGACTTACTGCACATTTTTATAAATTCCATCTGTTACCACCTGTCCACTTTTCCTCGCCACCAAAAACGCGAATGGTCGATTTTCCCAACAGAACGGTACATTTTGAGGTTTCATTGTTGTTGGCCAATGGATACAACAGTAAGCCATGGTGTAGTTGGTCTATGCTGCACACATACGGTGTCGTTTTTTGACGTCGGAGATGCTCTCTAATAAACCAATAAGTGTGCGCTGTGGAATTGTGATTTTGGGCACGCCAAATGATGACTAACACGCGAAATTGTACGATAGTTTCCTTCAGCGCTGTAGTGGATCGTTCGTTGTCCAATCAGCCGCTTCACTTTTCATGCGTTTGTTTTATCTATCTTTCTTTTCCCCCTTGTCTCTCTGTCTTTCTATCTCTCCCAACAACTGAAAGCAACGATCCGAGTGTTTTCGAAAGCGGCTTTGTTATCTTAGCTTTTTGGTGTTTTGGTTTTTATCGAATTCGAATTGTGTCATACGCTTTCCAAACGCGCACTCCGGAACTGAGTAGAAGTAGCACTTAAATGAGGGCAAACAATAACAAAAAGTAATATGGGATTTATCAATTATCTACTTTCAACGGTGATTACGCGGGTGTGTAGTTTAGAAGGAAGTTGTAGTAAACAACGAATCAGTTCCGTAGAGCGCTAGCTGCCCGCGAATTCGCCTCCCGAATCCGTTGCATCATTGTCTCTTTGTTAAAGAAGTGGTTTGATGTCGAAAGCGGCTGTTTTTATTACCATTACTACATGAAAGAGAAAGAAACGCAATTGATGGTTTTGGTCATTTGTTTCCACACAGTTCATTCCAAAGCCATTGGCTGGCTACCTTTTTATGAATCGGTTTCTGGTCCAATTCTTTAGCGACTTTTGGTAAGTATTGATGAGCGTTATGCCAGAGGATGTTGTTTTCTGTTGTGATCTGAGGGCCTTCTGGGCAGTTTGCAGATTGCAGTGTCCTACACACCCCCCCCCAGCGGTCAACGACCAAATTCTTTCTCTTTCTTTCCCCCCCCCCTTCAAATGTTTTTACCACTTATTGCTATCCCACATGAGTGTATATAGAAATGAAAGCTACTTGCTGCGTGAGTGAATGCAACGATTGAACGGTTGCTTTGCGATCCGACTAAGTAGCTGTGTTTCATGCACTTAAGCAAGCTTATTTAGCTCGTCAAGTAAAACGATGCAGTATACTTGCCAACGATGTGGTTTTAATGATAGCAGGAGACCGGGTAGCTACACGGCTCACCCGTATCCGGTCTAGTGGCTCATTATAACCCAATAATTTTCACTGCTCAACAGGGCCGAACAATCTTCCCTGTCAATCTAGGCCATTTATTCGTTCGTTGTGGGATATGGATCAGCCGCCTAATCATACAGCCTCTGAAAAAGTAAGTGCGACCATCATTAGAAACGAAAGGTCCGGCAGCAAAAAGTTGGGGTAAGAGTGGGAGCTGAGGGGAACGGATAAGATAGCTTTTCAAAAATTTATGACCCTGCGGGTTCTAAAACAGAGGATGCCAAGGTCATATTACCTTAGTAAAACAGCTCAATGTAAACGTTTTGATGGTAAGACATCTTTGGTACGGTGGCAACCTGACAGCACATGGAAGGAACGAACCGTTTTGAACATGTATAACCTCGTAAGAATCTGGCAAACAAAATGGCATTAGCAAATTCCTGCCATAAAACAAATCTGATACATCCTCAGCCGTAGCAAATAACAATTGATGTCGTCATAAACGATGAAAACCCGGCACGAGGTGGCAAAAAACCTTCAAACGTTTGTCCTTTCATCTTACTTATACTTAATACAAAAGACCTTAAGGAATTCCGGCCTTCGGCAAACGTTTCCAGCGGAGCGAATTGCTGAAGGGGTGTGATTCCTTCATGAAAGTGATGAAGTGGTTGCGCTCTCTAGACCTATGCTTAATGGTTGGGGCGGATTTACTGCAAGTAGGTGGAAAGTGTGTACATATGCGATTTTTCATACTTAACGGCCTCGTCGGCACTTGACAAATCGTCGGAGTTGCAGTAGAAGGGGGGGGGGGGGGGGGGGGGGGGGGGGGGG
>QEWY01001323.1:0-68965 GCA_006503575.1 Baylisascaris schroederi
TTTTGCGAAGTCGATGAATTGCCCGAACACTCAGTTATCTCATTAGTGATCCATTGGTCACAACAACATTTCTGGTTAATCGTTCGCCACTGGAATATTGCTTCCTTTCAGAAAGACTAAAGAAGAAGAATATATCTTCGAGGTGGTCCTGTAAGCGTTTGTTTGGAAGCTGATTTTAGGTTGGTAGCATACTTGTAGCTCGCATTTATGTATGTGAGAGTGTATAATAATATGAGTTTACAGCTGGTTATCGTTTATCCGATGGTTATCGAGTTAATGCTAGTATTTTTTCGAGAAGGATTCGACTATGTGAGCGAGTTCACGCGAAAGTTCGGTGAACGTTTTCAAAAGAAGAGACATATCCCAGGCAGTCCATTACCACTTTCTGTCGCAGCTCAAGGTCACTTATATATGTCTTTGTGTGATAGAGTACTAGCTAGTATCGTGTGAAACTGTGATAAAACCTTGAGGTTTTATGTGTGGAGGAATGGGTAAAAGTTAGTTGATAAATTCATTTTTGGAGTGAATCAGTGCAAATGATAATTTGAGGAGATTCTGAGTCAACCCTTTTGAGAAATGACTTTATAAAGTACTCTGTAAAATATTCTCCAAAAGCTTTTCAGGATTTTTCCAGCCTAACAGTTTTTTTTCGAAGAAAAGTTCGTTATTCGGAAAGGGAAAATAATTTTTTAAAATGTATTTGTTTCATCGATCATTTCTTGTTGGATAGAGTTTTGTTTCATCGATCATTTCTTGTTGGATAGAGTTGGTTAAAGGTGCTCTTACAATTTGAGAACGCCTCTTCAAACGTTTACTATGCGTAATTAGTCTTTGAGACCCATTATACATTGTTTTGCATTAAATAAAAATACTAAGGAATGAAATCGAAGAAATGTTTATTGTTGTTTGTTGAGCAGGTAAATAAGGATTTTCCGATGGTAGTATTTAATATTGAAATAGTAAATCACATAAATGCATTTCATAATCAAGCTTCATTATTCGTCATCCCCAAATGCGTTGCTGCAGCAATTATATGCAGCCACTTATTTATGGCTTTTTATTTCTGTTACAGATATCAATTGAGTAGATGGATATTCCTCGCAAAAGGATAAGTTAGCGATATTGTTTTTAACATCAGTTGCTTGGTGAGTTAACGATATTTTAACGATGTGATCAGATGCATTATGCACAAACTATAAGAAAGGTGTGAACATCTTTGTTTTTGGCGACACTCAAAGTATAGGGGACATGGTGTGGCACCTGAGGGAGTACGTGTTGGTGATGAAGTGAATTTCTTTGTGGGTGCTATTGATGATTCCACCTCACCGCATATTTTACATATTCGTGGTCCAGGTAAGCTGTAGTTGTGCTTAACTTTGTTTTTTATGTCGATGAGTCAATTAGGTTGCAACGTTTAATACTGTCGATTTCTTTTTTCTGCATAATCACTATCCCTCAGTAAGTTTTATAGTGCTGTTAATTATTCTTTTATGAATTAGTGCTGTTAATTATTCTTTTATGAATAAAGATTATCTTTTTTTATTGAGACATGTGAATTTAATTCCATTTTTTCTTTCGTTTTTTATCAATACAAAATAACCGTTATCTCCTCCATCTTCCACTCTTCAACAGATTTCAGGTGTTTTATTCATCGACTGGGAAATTCGGCAGTTTTATCCCAAATTTATGAATTGTATTTTACCTTGGAAATCATTATGGACTTTTATACCTTATCACATAAACACTAGTATGCTTGAATTCTAGAGAATTCCAGATGATAAATTGAACAACGCTTGCTGTGATCCACGTTCAGTTGCGAATTTTTTTGGAGGTGTGAGTGGATATCTGATAGCTGAATTGTGATGAGCAATCGTTTACGTGAGTGATACGATTTTGTAATATGTTACAAGCAGTTCACGATGTGGTGATTGCAGCTGGTTCTCGGTGAAGTGAAACGACGCCATACGTTCGTCTGCAGACCGCGGACGAGGGGCAAGCATGAGGTGGAATTAAAATGCGACGATAGCCAAATCTCGAAGAGCCCTTATGAGGTGCTCCCTTTTGGAATGTGAGATTCCACTTCGTCCTCTCCCCTCTCCTCATTACCAGCTCTGAAGTAGAATGGCATGTTTTTTATTTGTAAATGATTTGTTATACTGGCTGATTTGATAAGCGGGATTGCAACAGCGCTGATCTGGTAAAACTTTTGTGTCATTTGTTGTTGGGTGGGATGCTCGATTTCTTGACGAGATTCTCTTTTATCTCGTGCGGTTGGGATTTTTTCAACATTTTTGCGAATATATCATCACTTGGTCAGCCTCTGGTCGGTCTTCAGTGACCTTTCTCACCTCTTCGTTCTCTGCCGGAAGTAGTCTCCAAGTGACCAAACGAATTGTAACACCGATATAAGCATAACCCTGCGTTCAATGGTTTATGAGTGGCAATTAGAGGGCAGAGGGTGGCAACTGGACTGTGCGAGTGCCGAGTTGTGTGTGCAGTTGCGATATTAGCACGCACTCCACATTGCACTATTTATTAAGTGCTGTGTACTACTTGTACAACTGCTCATAAGCGTATGGTTTATTCGCTGTTGATGACGATTACATTTTTACTAATTCGAGTTTAATGCACGCAGTAAATAAGAGGTAATAAACTGTAGTACTAGAAAATGAGTGAAACTACTAGTATGAGGTTTAATATTGTAGAACTGTTAAAAGTAATAATTTTCGTCTCCAGAGTTAGGACTTTAAAGTTTTATTAGCTATTGAGCCGGCTTGCTTATTGAGTTCATACTTCAGGTGTCATGTCCCAGTTTTATTCGTTGAAACTGCCCTCTCCTATTCCCTGTTCCCCTCCTCTCTTTTCCTTTGCCTTTCCCCTCCTCCCATCCCATCCCTCACTCCCACGATGTCTTCTTTTACTGCACCCATTGTTGCCGTTTTGGTGAAGTTATTTTATTATCTTTATGGCCTTCCCATTTGATTTTTCATAATTTTTTGTCTTGGGAGAAAAAAAAAGATATGTATATTCTCACAAAATCTGAGAGCCATTGGCAATTTCCAATGTTTTATCTGCAGAGAGAATAATTTTCTTAGGATGTGGAGTGTTGATAGTTGGCTGTTTATAATATCTCCCTTTACTGTTATGGATTCAGCGATTAGGGGTGAGGGAATAGGAGTCCCTATGTTTATTTAATGTATGGCTAAGAGTGTATTGCTCGATCTAATTGCAGAAAATGCTTAGCTATGCAACCGATGGCATCACTAATATCGTTTTAGATGTGTATTGGAGAGCGCACTACTTCGCAGGTGCGTGCTTTTGGAGCGGGTCTCGAGGGCGGCGCCGCAAAATTATCTGCTATTTTCCATGTAGAAACGAACGGTGACACTGACTAGTTAGGTGAAAATATATTCCACTCGTTTACTGACAGTTCTTTCATCGTTTACAAAGGAATAACTATGACAGGGCTGAAATAATGCGAGGGAAGAGAAAGGGTGAGAGGAAAGGGATGTATTTCTTCTCTTTCGTTGTTGATGGAGTTTCATCGGATGTCTTTATCCTTTTCCGTCTGGAGCAGAAATAATAGCTTCGACACTGTCTGACACCTCTCGGAGTCTTGTCTAAATTATTGAATGCGATCGTAACGTATTGTATTTCGAACCATTAAAGCAGTCAAATGAATTTCCGGTAGGGTGCCTTTCAACGACGAGTTTTTCTCTTCACTCACCTTTGTCATCTAAGTTTTTTTCGAACGTGATCTTAAATAAAGCAGTCGAATATCTTTAATCATGCTGGTTTTCGGCATACTCGACTTATGAGACAGGAAACTATACGTTCATGTTTTCAAAAAAAAAAAAGAGAGAAAAAAGTTTGAGATTTGAAGAGATATTGCCAGAATTTACGCTCATCAACTGAGAAAAGATCCGAATTTGTACGTTTTCTTTGGATTTTTCCTTAAAATTCCTCTCTAATTTCCTGCTTTCATCTGGAACTATCAGTATGCCGTTTTCTAAATGCTTCTTTGTGCATCATTGCGAATTGTTTTCTGAATTTTCTTAAATATACGGTAAATGTTCATTTGTGTTACTTAGAATGAATTCAGCAGATCTGTGACGTTTCATTTTGTCAAGTGAGGTTTTTCATCACTGCTGGAGGAGAATGTTAATTCCTGCTTTGAACCATAACGATAGAAATGGTTACTTCCATTTCTTCTAAATGTTTATGTTCATTAATGCAGCAGAGAAATATTTCATCGAAGAAATTGTTGACGTGATTCCTTAATTCATCGTTATTTACCAATTAATTGTACAGTCTATAAATTATACAAAAGGACCGCATAGTATATCTAAGCCGCAATGTAATTTACGAGTATTGTGTTGTACTGCTATGGTTTCGTCTAGCACTAAACCGTCTAAGTGAGATAAAACTCGATTAGGTGAGGGGATATATGCCGCAGTTGCTGTAAACTTTGCCTATTTTCCGGTAAACAGACTGCAGTGGTAGAGAATGTAGGTAGAAATTGGCACTAATCGCTGAGGCTTACACATAAACAGTATGCAGGGGGTTCGCATAAAAAGAATCAGTCACTACAACGCAACACCTGTAACGATTGATGACATTATTTCGATGTTACTTTTACAGCCAGAGGAGCCAGCTGTATACAAGGTGAACGTGTTGTCGCGTTCGGAACACATAAAAGATTCGTCATTCGTGCTGATGGTGGAACCAGCCAACGAGGATCTCAGGCCATCTGCGGTACGAGTGCTGGGTATTGAGCCGAGCACTACATTCAGCAAAGGCGATAGGACTATCTTCCAAACTGATACCACTAATGCGGATGGTAAGTTGTTTGATTTATATGGCGCATGTGTGCACATAATCGCTCTAACAGTAGTCTTGTATGACGGGAAGGAAAAGAGGCGGCGATTGTGGAGTGTTAGTAGGTGCATAACTCTGAATACGATTCGCTGGATTTCTATTCTACCTGAAATGAGGCGTTGCATTGTTCGGGAATCGTGGTCGACAGTTTCTTACTGACACCGATATTCGATGTTGTTTGCATTGAGTTGGTAAATAGGCGGTGGTAATGCTTGAATCATAAAGAAGCAGCCGATTTAACCTAAGTTGCGTAGTTGAGGTGCCGTTTTCGGACTAATCGCATCGGATTTATTGTTTAGCAACAGTTGAGATCTTTCACAAATATTTATAAGGAAGCTGTTTAAGGGTGATACATCTACGCATGTTCGTACCTATATGCAAATTTGTCAGTAATATCCAATTTGAAATATTATCATCTTTTTATTGGTACCTTTGAAGAGATTACTTATAGATATCATTGTATTCGTTTATGAAATTTCTTCGTTGTTAGTGGCTTCTTCTAAATGTTCTACTTTTCAGGTACTAAAACACATGGTGCGTCATGTATAACAATGTCCAGGTGATCAAGAGTCCTACCGATTCCTGGCGGCTGTTACAGATAAGGTGAGCCTTTCAAAGTTTGTTAAGGTCTTTTGTCTTAAGGTTTTCTACTTACCCAACTTGGATGTTTTAAAGTAACCCTCCGAATCCTTTATGACCTCTATTGGAGTTTAAAATCAATGAGACAAACTAGTTATTTATTTTGCCAGCAGTTCTTTATATTTCCTATTCTTCTTGCAATTAAATAGAAATCCGTCTGCAAGCCTATGGTAAGGGCTATTTGCTAGATGCGAGAGGTAGCAAATTCGCTTACTTTAAGAGCATCTATCCAAGTGTAATCCGTGTATGAAGGTTATAGGCACTGCAAAGGATAGACAGGCGACCGAAGCGAATCGTGCTGCCGAATCCCTTCTGAAAATCCTTGCGAAGAAGGTTGGTTGCCCATTATTTGGTTCAACATCTATCGCCCACCTCGTAAAGCGTGAAAGATATCGGAGCTCTGAGGCTACAATCACTGGAAGGTTTAGAGTGAGACATATGCATCATTGTATATTCCGTTTTGCTGCTATGTTAGAAAAAAGCAGTGAAATCAGAAAGCTTTACTGGTAAATTGCATCTGTTTTAGTTTGTATTGACCACAGAATCTGAGCAAGGATATTGGATTTCATCAAAGCTTATTTGTTAAAGATTTGTTGTCGGTATAAGTATTATGTTGTGAGCTTATCTATCAAACCTTATTGATTTCATTTTAGGGAAGAGCAAGCAAAATCAAAGAAACTCTCAAAGCAGTGACAAAACGAGAAGAAGAAAGCCAAACGATGAGCCAAGAAAAATGCGTAAGTCTTCTCGTTGCTAAAACAATGTTTGTTTCATCACTGCTTTTCCATATATGTCCTCTAGTATTTAAAATAAACCGTACTCGTTGAGCTTATCGTTGACTCAGTGGCGGAGTTGCCGTTCCTTTCGCATTGGTATGGAGGTCGTTTTTATCGGGATCGCGGTGAATAAAACCTTATTCAGGTAAGTTTGCTTCAGTTGACTTAGTTAAGCTAGAACCATTGAAGAAATAATAAATCTGTGCTTCAAGTGGTCCATCATATTGAGCAAAAACAGTGACCGTTGTTGATGGAATTTGTGTTTATGTGAAAGTAAGCGGCAAAAATGTATTGTTGGATTTTCTCGCAGAGGCTTTTGTAAGACTGAAAGATTTTCATGCTTTACATGTATTGAGGAGATCATAGGATTGCTATAGGTCTATAATCTGTAAGCTGTTCTTTTTATGATTTTTTATGGATTGCTTCGATTATATCGCGAATTTATTCGATATGTTCTAATCGTTTTTTAAACAATAATTGAAAACTTTCTTTTCGCTTCTACGAAGATAACCTGAAGGTTGGATTTCGTTACCTGAATTTCACTTTGTCAAGGTATGGAAGGTTTAAAAAAGTTGATCTCGTGGACTTGTATTTGTTGGTCTCTCTTGGAGTGGACATTTTTTTGTTATCTGTATTAACGGTAAAAGCAATGACTTACTTCCCAAAAAATTGACTATCTTTCCCACCGTTATCTCAAAGAATTCGCTTTTAGAGGGTATCATTGGAAGTATGTGATGCAGACGACAACAAAGTGAGTGTTGGTGAATGAGCCGATGAGGATGCTCTAAGCTTGACACAAACTCGGAGGTTGGTTTTATTATATTATTCGTTGCTTTAAAGAATCTACCAAAAAAAGCCATTTTGTATTACTTTGAAATAGTGCATATTTGCCACAACGATCGTTTTGACTAGTATTATGTCATTTGATCCTTTCCTTACTCGAACTATGCTCGATGTCTCTTCGCTAATATTCTGGTCTTCTGGTTATCTTCGGAGCTGCTACTTTGAGAGCTTATATGCTTTCCGGAATACAGCTTTATATAGCTTTATATATAATGCCTTTCACGAGAAATCTACCAGCATACGATATTCCTGTCGTACCTTTCAGTGTTTATTTTGTTTGAAACAATGCAACGCTATTTTTAATTGCTGATTTCAAGTAGTACCTTCAATACTAACGAATTGAGCAAAAGTGGCTTAGGAAAAGGGGGATGGAGGAGGGGAAGGGGAGGGTAGGGAAAGAGATAGTTTCGGAAAATTTATACACAGAATCACGGAGAATGAGTTAAACTGATAGTGGTAATGTTCATTAGCTGCATTAGCTATGAGCTGCCGTATGCTTAAATATTTCATTTACTTTGAATAATATGGAAAAACCTTATAGGCATTAAGCAGTATGTGATTTAACGTTTTAAATATTCAAAGGAAGCCATAGCGATGTTTCTTCGTTAAGTGAACACATGGGAATATTTCTTTGTTCGTATGTGAAACATACCGGCAATTTTGTCATATCTCTAAAAGAAGTTTTTTCTTGAGAAAAGTTGGTAGTGGTGATTTGAATATTGCAATGAATGAAACATTGTATTGTTGAGGGACTTTATTTCATGTGGATATTTCTTGGTTGATCACTTAGGAACGTCGATTGAGTATATTAGCACTAATGAGTGACAAAAGGATTTATTAGAGGATTTTGTGGATTTTATGGATTTAGAATAGTTTTGCTTGGATAATACAAATCGTAGCAGTTTTATTTTGGTATTAAAGACATCATTGTTCGTGAGTGTTGCTATATCTGCAAACGTTCTTCTCCCCCGTCCCCGCTGCTCCCGTTACATTTCGCAACCAAGCATTTCAAGTTGAACAAAAGATTGGGGAAATTCGTCTGAGTGAACCTGATGAACTTTATATGCTGATAAAATATAAGTAAATGCGCAATTTGGGTTGCTATAATTTCGACCATTTTGGCCGAACTGTCTTACGAATGCAACCACTTGCATATATTGTTTCAACGCTGATAAGAGCTGCAGTTGGGTACAAGGTGCAAAGAAATGTACCAAGTTAGACAGGGTATAACGAGACCTCAGGTGGCTCTTCATATCACTGCAAAGCATCAACCCCAGGCTGAGGTCGCTAAGCATACACCGACCTCAGGTTAAGATCGGTGTGCACCTAGCGGGCGCGTTATTGTGGTTTAATAGACGTCGCACTATTCGCGGCAAACTTTTCAAATGTACCAATGTGAACCGCGCACTTACCTATGACTGTCACCTATATTTTTCAGCTGCCATACACCTGTAAAGATGACGTCATATGACGAACATGGTCAATTTGTGGTGAGGGATGTAGAGGACACTTCTTTTATGCGGTTTTACTCACAATGTACTATGAAAAATTGCCATTATCGCTATATCATTGCGAAATGGGTGTTGCGTAGCTATAACTGGAAAAAAGAATCACAACTCGCATATTTGAGTGGGTATTGCATCGATGCTCCTGACCTTTGCAATCTCTTCAGTTTCTTATGGGCCATAGTTTATCAGAATGAAGTTCCGCATGTTTCATATATTTATTGCTCTTCCCATTGAGATTATTTATGACTGTCATAGGCAGATGGGATTTGTGAGATTACAGTCTTTGCATGGCGTGCGTAGAGAGGAGACTAAATTCTACGTCTCCATATTTTAGAATATTTGGGGGGGGGGGAAAGGGGGAATGACTCGAGTAAAGGAATACATGGATCAAATTTTCTATGCAAATATAACAAAATTGTTGCCGCTAACAAGCAAATTTTTTAACGTGGCTTTCGTGCAGTGACGTACCTAGTCTGTTGGTGAGGAGCATTTATAAACTGAATTGGGAAAAATACTCACAGTGCTATCACTGCGTGTTTTTTTTATCAGCTGGATGCAGTAAAGGCCATCCCTCTATCGCAAAAGCCATAAATCCTACCCAAAGGTGATTCCCCCCTCTTCAATTTTGAGGTCTTTGGCATGGTCTACTAGCAAAAGAATCGTACAATCGAATAAACTACGTGATATATGTTGAACACTGGAATTTGATGTGAAATTTAATGCTACAATATAATTAGATTTTATAAAACTAACTTTAATTCCTTTTCAAGAAATCCTCCCATATAATGGAATTAATGTCCACGAAATAACGCCAAAATATATCGTCCACAATTATGCGTTTAATAGAGATTAGCAGAAAAATAATATACGAATTACTGTGATCGTCGATTTGATGTATCGATAACGATGAATAAATGTTTCAATTCGATATTCGAAGATTTTATAGAAAGTATTCCTCATCCGTCGTTTGTCATTATTTTAGAGGGTACTTAATGGAGTGGTTAAACATTTTAACGTTTTATTATTGAATATTGATTCATTTAAAATCAAATTGTGCTTAAAAAGCATCGATTACCATCTTTTTGAATATCGATCACGTCGCAATGAAATCTTATTAAGTTCAGCGACCAAGTTTCGTATGGTTCTATAAATGTCGATTGAAGACATTTTACCTCCAAAAATTACGTCGTCTTGAATAAAATCACCAAAACATTGATAGATCAAGCAACTCTTATTATTGTACATTTTTCGTTCCTTATTCTAGCCTAATGATGTAAATATCTTCTTACTATGCCTGGCAAAAATTCTTTATAGCCAGAGTAGTGTGATTGCAACAATTCCACGGCGATTCCCGTCTTCGGAGGGGCTTACTTTGAATTTTAACGAGAAGTGATTGACCAATGACATTTATTAGCGACTTTGCACATTTCATATTTAGCTGTTTGAAGTTTAGTATTTAGCTGTGTGAAACGAACCCTTGCTCCCACAACGAAATTCATTATTCAAATTTTCACTTTTAAGGTGTCATCACCTGAAACACTCGAAGTTCCTCGACATATCTAGTGCGCTAGGTATTTTGTTTTATCTGTTGAATGCTTTTTTGCATTAATTTGGTGAAAATGTTTTAGGGGAAATGACGATTTTTCACTCAGATGAGATAATCGAAAACAAAAGGCTTTCATGAGAACGTAATTCTCAAAGGTTTCCGATTAAAGAATTTCCACTAAAATCACTTAGCCGTATTTTTTTAAATCTTGTCAGTTTCCACTTTGTTTTTATTTGGTTAATCATATTAGTGAATTTTTATTAAGTAAAATCTCAAATTGTTAGAAGTTTTAATAGTTTTTAATTTTTTGTAATTATATTGAGCATGTGAAACAGCGATATGGATATGTGAGAGCGATTTGGGTATGATATGGATGTTCAGTCGTTTGGAGAAGAGCGTTTAAATGATGCCATGGCAAAACGACCATTGCAACAGATATTGCTGCCGAGCTATTGTTATACCATCATTGTTCATTTGTGTTGTTTTCATCGCTTTATTAGAGTTTGATATACCGTTGCCTGTTCTGTTTCTTTCACTATTTATTTCTATTCTTTCAAGTAATTTTTAAATCCATTTTATATGTTTATGTATCGTTTCAAGCCGCATTTTACCCCCTAATTTATCAAGGCGACTGGAGCTCCATTAGAGCGACTCCAATCAACGAGTGACCTTTTTTCCCTAACAATTTTAACAATACGAACCTCAGCTGCTCACCTCAAGAAGAGTTTGGGGCTCTTTTTAAATAAGAAACGCTCGAATTCATTGATTTCGTGGTTCATCGTTTTTGTTGAGATAATTCGATAAGCGCAACTTGGCATAAGTTAGTATTTCAAAAACTTAGAACTGTGTTTAAATGGCAAAAGGAATCGCATCTGTTAATGACATATGCTCATTATTTACGATCTAAATGTGAGGTTGATCCTAGTATCCGGTCACCTATTGAAGATGTTAATTTATTTTTCGTATGGTTGCAAGATCGTTTGCGGCGAACTGCGTGAGATCAGAGGTCATGAAATGCCTTAACTTACCTTTGAGATAACTTTCATTTCGCGCTTGTGTGTTGGTTATAAGTTCTGATTTGATAGTCTTAATAGTCTTCTTTTCCGTCTGAGGTCATAGCACAAAGAAAGAGCAAAAAGCATTCATCTCGCCATATGTTTACGTCATCATGAAAGTGGTTAAAATATATATCAGCAACATAAGAATACAACCACAAATACGAAAAGAAAGCATCGTTTGTTTCTTTTTTTTTCAGTTGCATATCGACTCATTGCAATTCTACTTAATCACTTAAAAATGCTTGCAAATGTTCGTTGAAATATTTTCGTTAACGAAATGTTACAGATTTAATTATATGGTATTCTTCGAAATATTTAAGTAATTTAACGATTGCAGAGTGATTTACCACGTATACCATCGGTTCCATCGAATAATACCGATGAGATTGTCAAAATCAGTCATCCACCACTTAGTTCGACTCCTTCAACGAGGATAAATACTGCACTTTTCAAACATTTTTCTTCAGCTTATTTTTGATTTATATCGAATATTTTCAATAGGGAAGTTCCTATAATATGATCTTTGTAATTCCTCCATCTGTTTTTTTTGAGTTTTTTAATTTTGTATATGTGAAGAAAGGGGGGAGGAGGAATGTCTCTTAATCGAACGTTTATCACGTGCATAAAACTGACTACGGAGAGGGCTGGAGGTAGAAGCCATCTCTTACTTTCGTGTATAAGGGGGAAAGGAGAGACGAGAAGTTTTGGTAATATGGAAATATTCGGAGTCGTATGCGGAGGGAATACTGAAATTTCCCGCTGGCAGCATCCCAAGCTTTGTTAGAAGCTTGTCGTAAATCACAAAAAATATGGTACATATGGTCTTCATGCCAGGCAGCCTTTATTTTCTCAATCCATTTTCCCCACTTCCCCACCTCTTTCATCACATTTTTTTTAGATTACTTCGTGGTTTAAGATTATGGACATCCAATATTCCACACGTAGAAATTCCAGATGCAGAATGCTACGATGATAAAACATTTGCAGTCAATATTTAACCTGGGATCGAGATACAAAGAAAAAGACATTTTGATATTTCAGTGAAAGCGAACAATAGCAATCCGACGTTGTCAAAGGTATCGTTACCAGTCAAGCAGAACAATACACCCTCCTTCTCAGAGACCGAGCGGATGAAAGCCACTTCACGTAGAAAGGAGGTGAACGTTTTGATAATTCTTCCGTTGCATAATGCTCCGATTTTTTTTTGATCGATGCCTGCAAGTGGATCGATAGCTAAACACTATATTTTTATAGCGTATGACCTTGCTCAATTGAAGGGGGATAACAACAAGAAGTTGAAGTAAAGTGCGTTCGCGAGTTGGCTGTGTTTAGCGCACCCAGTAGACGCCGATGGAATGCGAATGGATTACTGAGATGCTAAAGTTTCCGTGCCAAAATTGGCCTTTTTTTTCATCACTTTGGCATCAATTTCTTTCCTTTCTTTTTTCTCGCGATTTTTTTGCGATTTACTGATATTTGCTTTGTCAGAGGGTGCATTTCTTTGTGCCAAAATGTTTGCTTATATTTTTGGCATTGTTTGGCCCTCACAAATTCCGTGCTTCTTCATCTGTACCCCCTCCTCCCTATAAACGACCACCTGCGCACAGTTCATATATACCAGGTGTGCAGTTTGCAGCTGTCTACTTCCATAAATTAGTGCTATTGATTGAGGGTGAATGATGGAGGAAGGTTGATGACTTCATTAAAGTAATCTTCTGAGTTTTGCGTCGATTTTATTCGATGCTTAAAGACAGAAGTATTCCTTAGATGGTGGATATGTATTCTAGTCAGTTGATTTGAAAAAAAATTGGAGTGATGAACATAATATTCGGTACAGTGGCATTAGAAAAGTACTGCAGATCGACCTGGACTTGAATATATTTCTGTGAGAAGCAATAAGAGAGTTTTACAGGGTAACAGGAGTCTCAGCAAAGGCGTCTACTAACCGAAACATTGGGGGTGCGTCGAAGAAAGACGAGCTCAATGCGACGAGCATGAGTGCATGGAGGCATGTGGATGTGGTATGATTCACAATGTTGTTCGTCTCTATGTTTACATCGATACACTTTTATTCATTTCTCTTCCTTCATATAGTATCGCAATTCTTATATCGAAGCAATACATATATGCTTTACTTTTTTACATTTTTTCTCATCGCAGCTTTTGCTAGTCTAGCCTAGACACGTTTTAGGCAAAATGGGGTTCTCATCGACTGTCAGTTCCTTCAAACCTCATTGCGAGAGTCATCGGTCGTGCAGGCGGAAACATCAACGCGATTCGTGAGGCTACCGGTGCCTATATTGAGGCGGGGAAGGAAAGCGGTAAAAAAGAACACGATAGACAGATCACCATCGGAGGATCCGAGACAGCGCTCAGGTAAATAAAACCTTTTTTTCGGCACTCACGGATGCATGCTACTGATCCAAAATGACCGTTTTATGCAAATGAGTGGATTGGGTTGGTTGAGTTACCCAAGTTGAGGCAGTTAGGTGGTGGGTGTATTTGCTAGAGTAGTGCGTTTACGACTGTGTGTCATTTCCGTTCGTTGTTTTAAGAAATCGACAGCTTTCGTTGTTTATCAAGGGGGAAGTTTTTGCTAAGTTGCAAAGATGTAAGTTATAAAGCTCCTTGTTAGTGATCAGAATTTACCGGTTGATCTTATGATCCATTTGGCGATTTGTGAATGAGGTCATAACTAATTGAAGGCAAGCAATGGAGATGATAAACGGATTGATTACGGTTAGCGAATGCACTGTGAACAATGTCATTCGTCGGTTACATCGTCAGCTGGAAGGTCGTCTGCATCTTCACCGCTTGCCGAAGAGCGTGCTCGTCCTCGTCAAATGGCCATTTCCAGCACATTGCCCAGTGGAATTACAGCCGTTTCATCGCCCGTAAGAAACCATCTGCCACTTTGCCAGCTTCAGCCGCTTCTAGAGAGGTAGCATAGTTATAGGTCGTTCTTTTTTTTATTTTGACTTATTCAGTTTCTGCTTAGTTTCATTGCTCGCCGTTGTTACTTATGTCCCAATTTACAATCTTTTTGCAAATCACTCTGAGAGGATTGTCATATATTCGGTTGTTTCTTTATTTGATTATTTATTATGTTTATTTATGGACCGGCATTGTAAAGTATTCATGAAGTTTTTACTGCAGGTTACAACTCTTTGTGGATGTTACCACTTTATTCAACTACGCAACAAGTTCGTAATGCTTGGCTTTATTGTTTTGTTGTTTTGGGCGCCATCAACAAGTATTGAGGATTATTAGAGCACTTAAAAACGATCACACTATCTTGAGGGTATTCTTATTAAGGTGATGCATATTTCGAATATCTGTGAACGAACTTGATAGAGATTGTCTCTTATACAGCTATAAAGTCACAACTAGAAAGTACTTTTATATAATAGCGGCCTGAATGAATTTTTGTTTATAGTCGACGATTTTTTTTCGCACTTTGTTGAATTTGAATGCGACGACGTTAAAGAAAACGGTGGTATTGCCGGCACAAGTGACGACGAGTGTTTGGGCACAGAGAGCTGCACAGCGACAAAAAAGTTCGTCATTTGCCTAATACTTATTTTGATTGTTTTCGAGCTTTTTAAGATCATTCGAGTTTTAGGTGTTTTTTGTGCAAAGTTCCATGATTTGAGGTTTTTCGAATTCACTGCACCTTAGGCTGTTTACATAAAACAACGAATCAGTTGACATCGATATTATTATTGCTAATTGTTTTTTTTTCTGATTTATTCATTGAAATGGCTCTGTTTGTGTGGATTCTTTTTGTTGGCAAATGAATTAGTTATTATTTTTAATTGCATTATTACCCGTTGAATGCAGAACCGCGTAGACAAGGATCACTCATGAGTTTTTTTTTTTTTGGGGAACATGGTTTCAAGTAACAAAGTGGTTTCAAGTAATCCAGTTTTTTCAGTGGGTCTTAGATCGTTTAGATCGTTTAGTTGGGCATTTAGACACGCATTAGTTGTCCAGTTCTTTTGTTTATTATGCAAATTGCTATTATTCAAATTATATGGCTAAAGTTTGGAGAAGAGAGGAGGGAGCAATGCGCACAAGTGGAGTTTGTAGCAGTTTTGAGATTTATTGAGTGAATGCATCACCTGCTTACCTATTTTATCCGTTCATTTCAATTCAGTTTATTGTATTTATTGAAGGTTGGCAGCATCGAGCATTTTCCTTATAAGACAATTTCTGAATGTCTTATTATGGTGTGCCTCATTATTGAGAGATGCCCTTATGCCATACAAGGTGTTCGATCCGACTCGATCTCAGAGAAATTCTGCAAGGAGGTAAGCAATTTAATATTGTTAATTTGTACTTATCTTGGTAAACGATTAAACTTAAATCTTGCTCGAACTTCATTGCTATTTATTGTTTACTCTTCGCAAAGAAATCCTAATGCTCTCAGGCCAATTTCTAAATGTTTAAGGTTTAGTAAATAGATGCCTCTAGAATGATTTCGATTTATCTGGAAGGCTGAAAGCGATGGGTTCAGATATGACGTTTGGGCAATATTTTCACTCGTTGCCGAACAGGATGAATATCAGCAAGAGTATTCATTGTGATTCATTAAGGAATCGATATAATAGTGATTATATTTATGACTTTAGCTGTTAAGGAATATTTGTGACTAGATATAATAGTGATAATAATATCAGCAAAAAAAAAAGAAATATTTATGACTATGATTGGAATTTTAGCTATTAATGAAATTGAGAGTTTCAATTCAGCGTGGAACAAATCGCAGCGTAGCATCTAATTATGAGATTGATTGTATGAACGTTGTAGCTGCTGCATTTAAACATTTATAAATCTATTTTCCTGTTGATTTGTGAGCAGCTTAAATTAAATAGCGTATTGCTGTATTCCTTACTCTTTTTTTGGTGTATATGTTCCAAAGTTACCTTATGTAAGGGCGCATTGGTGGCATGCTATTCCAAAGTTACCTTATATAAGAGCGCATCGGTGGCATCCTACCTTGACATATGGGCCCTTACATAAACACACTACGGTGATATCTCACCTTGACATTTGCGCCAATCTATCAGTAGCTTCACCATGTGAACCGCTCAAACCATGGTGATGAAAATGAGCGAGTGAGCATAAAACATTTAAAGGTGCTGAAAAAGTTTTGCATAGATTTTGCACCCATCGAATTTTCATTTTACATTGGTTGTTTTATAAAGAAACGAATTTTTAAATAGAATGTTTGTATGGTGGGCGGGTCAATTGAGATGTGAAGGTACTGTTTGGCGTACTTTATTTTTATAAGTAATTTATGAAGAGGCTGGCCAGGTGACGTGATTTCGGTGCAAACGCCATGCCAGCCAGCTTCTCAGCACATACTTCGCCACTGTTGTATGCAAAATATTCTTTTGTTGCTGTATGTTAGGCGATGTTTTCATATCACGAAGGTGAGGTAGCATTGTGACCGTGTTAATTTTTCAGATACTTCAAATTACATTCATATACTACGATATTTTTCCGTAAAGAATTTCGTTTCAGATGAATGCATTTGTGATGGAATTATTGAAACGAGGAAACAAAGAGCTGAATGCTCAGACTAGTTATTAACAGGACCAGGATGCTCGTCAGTGGCAATTGGTTATGCCTCGAGCTCATTGCTTGAGCGGCAGTCGATGAAACTGGTTTGTGTCTATGGATCTTATATCACTTTTATTATTACCAGAATTATCGTCTTTTTTTGCATTACCATAAAGAATCTATTTTTGGGCTTTTTTATGTTTTCTTTTATTAGTTGCAACTTCAACTTCAGCTTCATTTGGCTCTAAGTGAGTTCAATTTGCAGGGCATTGCGATCAGCGATGGCGGTGGACGAACTGTGCTTACAGGCGTGCCTTACGTAAAGGTATGCGTTGTTTACGTTTACCTGCGAATTTCATTACTTAAGCGCAAAACAAACTTTTATGCCCTGTATTTTCCATTCTGGCTTGCAAAATCAGCGCTTATTGGAGTTGAACAGAGGAGGTGAGGAATTATAAGAAGTCGAGGTGAGGAAAGAAGCCCCTTGCCTTGCGGTGTTTCACTTGTTTTATGTACCGCACAGAACAATTTACCTAGATATGCTATCCCTTTCATTTCCTGATCCAATTCTGAAGCATTTCCCTTCGATATTTTTATAATCTAGTTTATGTGAATCTTAAATTTCGGCATTGAGGCAGTCAGGATGTCGAGGATCCTTTATTTCATATTTGCTGTAGGATGTAAATTACTGTAAAGTGTAAAAAGGTTGTTTCATTTGTTTATGCCAAGTAATCGGGTCAGGGTTGTGCACTTGTTGTGCTAGTGCATTTCGAAGTGATCGGTGAATGATGTGTGTATGACAGTGATCAGTGAAGACGCACTAGATATTTGCTTGGGTATAGTATTGTCGGCTGGCTATTTGGCGCAACGCACAACTTTCATGCATCGCGGTCACTAACGCAAATGTGGGTATACGACGTGCGTATGCGCTGTCACTCCGTTCCATTTGGCTTCGTTCTGCTATTTTGTTGTACAGTGCGCGTCAATGCGAGTCGTTTTCTTGAATGTTTTATGCTCCGCTTTCATATCATTAAATGCAATGAACTCGTTGATGTTTCGTAGAAAACCGGGAGGGTGGGAGAGGGATTATGTGAGTAATTGGGTATGACGTGGTGTGCTAAGACTTTATGTATGATCTTGGCACACCTCAGCGAAGGCTTTACCGCCTTTCACTTATAAGCAACGCCCATTCCCTTTTTTTATACAGCACTTGGCCGTGGCCAAAGTTTGCTCTGTGTATCCGAGTCGGTACAACGGTGGGTAATGTGAATCTTCAATAGTGACGTGGCATTCTGTGTTACGTAATGAAATTTTTTTCTCAAGGAACTACGTGATTGTTGTAATATGAAGATGCTGCTCGTATCTTCTCTTCGCTTTTCACGGATTTGATCGACGATGTGCAGTAGTGACCTTGCGTAGCGTAGCTATGCAAGTAATGCTTTAATTGCGTAGCCAAAAACCCCTCATATTGAAATGTTGTTTTCAGATGATGGAGCAAAAGGAATTGGAGACTTGCGAGTTAAAAATATAGTCAATATTCACGAAGAAATCAGTAATCGGAGACGTCCTCTAACGTGGTCGTTATAGCATATGGATCGTTCAATTCTTTTTATAATAATTATTCTGCTGGATTTACATCACTCAATCTCCGTAACCTGAATCATTATAAATTTTATTTTGCACAATGCAAGCGGTTTATATGTTCGCTTTCATTTACCAAACATGGCTTAGTTTTTGCTAGATATTTTATATTATAGAATTTGTTATGACTATAAGTGGAATTTCCAAACTGATGAGTGTCCCGAGTGAATTTGAATATGCCTTTGCAATACCTGGCATGATACCATTCAAATGTGTGTTAGTAAGTTGCAACACTTTGTGCTTTTTTGGCGTGCGAAGAAATATTCACAGACATTTGGAACAAGTAGCATAATCAGATGCATAGAATAAAGCGCTTATGAGAATACTGGCATCGGTTTTTTGCATTTTTTAAGGACGGAAGTATTGGTGCGTAAGCAACTGCATGTGGTGGTCAGTCATCGATGCTAATCCAACTATCTGAACTATTCGACGAGATCGATGAACATCCAGTTCCAGATTTATTTTTTCGCTTAAATAAATATTCAAAAATTGCAAGTGAGCACCCACTCTTTCTCTCTTCTCCTTCCTCCCACTTTCCTCCTTCGAGAGATTTCCTTATGTTTACCTATGAATAGAGCGAACGCATGTTAATTGATCATTGTTTTGCAATATTCATCTTCGAAGTATGGTAAACAGAGGCGGCATTTGTCAAGTTTTTCGTTGGAGGAGGTGGTAAGAAAGAGGAAATCGTTCTGAAAACTGCAGTGCGAGAGATCACCTTATGTTACTGCGACGTTTTCTTATAAATACTATCTGTTTCTTATTTGCCACCGTTCTATAATCGAAGCTTGAAAGGGAAAAATGAAAGGTTTTTGGATCCTCCAGTGAAATGTTTATTCAATGATGGGACTCTTACCTTTCGACCATGAGTATGTGCCTCTTCTCAGGGCATAGCTAATCAATCAATTGGAGCGATCCATGCTCATATATATGTGTATTTGTAGGTGGACGCGCCTTGTTCTCGGCACAGATCTGCTGCAAGTCATCGTAGCGGTGGCAGTCGTCACGATGGCGTTGTTCTACCGGTGAAATCTTTTTCACTGTTTTATCTTTCAAGTTTCATATTATTTCTTCGATTCCTGAGGTAACCACAAAAGAGGCAAATTTCTATTTTTAGCGGTTGAACGTTTAAGTTCAATCAGAAAGTCAAACAAGGTTTCGTTACAAGGAGTAGTGGATTGGGCTGATTTGTGACCATGATCGAGTTTGATCCATGGCTATATAGAGATAGGTGAAATATGGCCAGGGTCTGATCAGGTAACTGCATTCGGACGAGCTGGATTATGTTTAGCTGATCTCTGCATGATCGCTGATCAAATCCGATTACGTTCACCACCAAGAAAGAGTTCACAGCAGGGCAGGCTGTGAGCAGTCAGTAAATTTTGGCAAACGAATTTTCCTTTATATGTCATTGCAATGATGCGATACGTAGCAGTGCATCGTATCCTCGCAAGCGGAGCAAAACGATATAAATTTTTTTGAGGTGAATAGTGCACTTATTAACGCCTTGGCTGACATATCGTCGCCGGTGCGGCTGAATTTCATTAATAATCGAAAACACGGACTTACTGTTTAAATTTACGTCATTAAGTTAACCGGTTCTGGTCTTTTCGGTATCCAATAGGTATTACAGTGAGCATGAGCAGTGAGTGTGTTCGCACGTAATGTGAGCAGTTCTTCGCATAGCGACGCTTCACAGCTGTTGATAGAAGTTAGCGGCTGGCTTTGCTGATAGATGTTTTCATGGGAGAATGATTGTAGAAGATGATGATTGCGTATATTGAGTTCAGTTAAAATTTTTGCATTTCATCTTTTCAAAATTGTTTCTCAGACTAAATTTTTTGCTAAAATGGTCAGTTAGCTCTTATGTGGTAATTTCGTTAGAACTTCATTGTTGCATTGTGATTGTATGCAGAAAACTGCCAACTGATGAGTTCGCATAAGCATGGCGATGGAATTGCGATCGAATTAGGAACTCTGATAGGAGAAAATGAAGGTGAAGATGCCAAAGAGCGTTTCCGTAGAGGAGGAGGGACTCAGCGTGTTCCTCCTTCCAGCAGTCAATGCGAAGTTAACCGTTAATACATTTTCTTTTACAAGATTCTAAAGGGCCGCGCTGAATTGTCTTTTGATTAGTGTTCTTTTGTTTGTAATTAATGTTGTTTTGTTCAGATTAGATGTTTAGACTTCTTTGAGGGATGAGATAGGAAGATTGTCACAAAATGAAGTTTTCTTAGCGGTTTTAAAAGGTTTAAAATGATCGTTGTGGTAGGTATGGGTTGATGCAAAAGTGTGACTAGAACAGAGAGAAGAGGAAGCAGCTGCACTTCGCAGGTTTTAGGTAATTTATAGCGAGACGAGTATTTACAATCAAAGAGAGTTTCAGAAAGGGATGGCACAATCGCTTCAACGAGTTGTAACTTTTCTATAAAATAATCTTCCATTTGCTACGTTACCTACGTTCACATTATGAGATTTTAATTGTTTTATTTTTTTATTGCATTTGAGGTGTTTCAGTGGCAGTATGGAAAGAGAGGTTAGACCGCATATAAATATAATTAGAATATTTGATGTTGTTAACGCTCATGTATAGCATCACGTTCATCGAATCATGACCAAAAATTAACTGACTAGAGTCGAGTTTGTATATTAGAGCATTAGGCGGTTTCCTTTTTTCTTTCCAACAAAATCCGCAGTAAATATCACTGAGCCTTCAAGCATGTCTCTTAGAAGGAAAAAAGAGAAATAAATAATATTCGCACAGAAAAAATGCAGTTAGATAGTCAGTCGGCATAGCAATCTATTACAGTAATACAGATAGAAAAGTAGAGTAAGGTATTGGTAGATAAAGGCATCTAGTCAATGAATAATCCATCGCAGTGTTGATATTGGTCTGATGCATAGAAGAGTTTACAGAAGAGAGCCATAAATGTTTATTATTTCGTAAGTGTTGAGCTTCTAAATGCGGAAGAAATGTCACCTGCTGAGGTTGTAGAATCTAATTTCATAAGATAATAAATGTGAGAACAAAATGACAGGAGAGGATCGAAGGTGAAAAAAGAAATGGTTTTTGTAGGTGAGAAATGATGGTAGATATTTTTACTTTTCGGATGGTATACGTCTTTTGGGACGGGCAAAACGCTCACTTACTAGAAATTGCTAATATGAACGGAATTTTATTTAGGTGGGTATTGACGCGACTGAGATTCCCAGTTGTGATACAGTGAAAACAAATGGAGTCGTAAGAAGACGGAGAGTCTATGTTTGCAGTCATCGCACTAAGGTGATTTTCTTCCTTATTTTGCAGTCCTTATTTATTTATTCCTTATTTATTCTGTTTGAGATTCCCCTGGTTTATGTTATTTTTATATCCTAACTTTCAAACGAACTAGGTAGCCCTCATTGTGGGATGATGGCAAAACTTTTCTAGTTTCGAAATAAAAAATTTGCCTTGGCGTCTATTTTTTATGAATGAAGTGTTCAGTTATTATTTCTTTGGTAATTTAGATGAGATCGTCTGTCCACCGGCGAATGTTGAATAATTTTTAAGGGTGATGCCGAAGAACAGAATGCAAACGATGACTTTGTCGCTGCAAAAGCTCGGTTGGATGCAACATACTTGGAGCATAGCAGCAGCTCGGCTGGAAACCTACTCATAGCGGTAATGTTATTTAAATTATTTTTTCATAGTCCATTTAGATTTGAGACTGGACTTGTCTGTTTTGCCGTTTTTGCAGTCGTTGTTTTAATCAGACTTCCGCATGCTCGTTTTTCTTTGCGCAGTTAATGTGAGGATATCGGCGTTGTTCAGAGGGTTCTTCACATCTGGATGTGCTCATTTGTATATGTTTTTCGCATATGAAACTCTATGCTATCTGCTGAATATTAGTTTGAATCGCCCACCTTTCCTATCTTCTTTTTGCCGCCACGTTTATGAAAGCCACGAATACTGTAGAAAAGATTAGCTACTGTATATTGTCCTTTTCCATTCTCGGCTATTTTTTATCGATTAGCGGTGAGTCTCTTAAAAAATTACTAAACTCTACTAGAAGAAAGAACGTTTTTCTTCATCGTATTTTTTCAAAAAAAGAGAAAAAAAATTCATATGCGTTGAAGATAGAGGAATATGAATAATTTATGTGAACAGTCGTGGAAGGACCTCTTGATTACACATGCTGTTATTTTTGGTGGATTGATGGGTTGTTCATTATCAACCGTGCTTCATGAAGATTTCTGTTGATTTTCGTTCCCACACTTCAATACTTGATAAGTTTCACTCTCTAACAGAGAATGTGGCAGCGTAAAAGATTTAAATTGCTGAGCGGCAATGACGGTTCTTTTTGAATGAGAAAAAGCAGTTACGAATGCGAAGGGTATTTTCTTGGTGAAAAGAGACCTCTGGGAAGGGTTGGCACGGTGTTCATTGCCTTCCAATTGCATATCACCTCTAATTTCATCTTTTTATTTCGATTTTTGGGCATTTTTGTTTGGATTTTGTGCTAATCAGGTTATATCAAAGTATTTGCGTGTAATATGAAGTGAGAAAAAGGGTGAGAGAGTTGATGAATTTCTAAGGTATTTAGCGGTGTTTTTCTTCTTCAATAGGTGTTATAAGTTGCGAATGACTTATATTCGTTTATAAAGTAGAGCTAATAGAGGGATGAAAGAATATGATGCTTTGTTCGATATTCATCAGCTAATCATTTTGCGACCTATAACGTTGAATTGCAATTGTGACTGAATAAATTTGCATCGTTCTTCACGCTGAGGGGTGCGCTGTACTGACAGAAAGTACTAACGTGACATATTGGTTTGGTAAGGTGTTCGTTTATTTTAGTGTACTTTCTGAAGATGGTTACATTCGCGATTGACTGAACACGTCCGTTCGCTCGTTATAGTGGTAACAAAAAAAACCACTTATTTCCACCATATATCAACTACCATTTCGTCTGAGCGAAAGCGATGAAAGTTACCTTGATGAGGAACAACAACCAATAAGCATCCTCCAAAGGTTATTTTTATTGTATGATGACTGCAAAAAATGGAGAAAAAAGTTGAGTCAATTATACTGCATTTGTTTTACTCGATGTAAGTATCCTACCTACTTCGCAGCTACATTTCTTAAATTTCAGTATTCAATTAAAAACCTGGTTTTTTAACTTGTAATTGTTAAGTCAGGTAATAGGGTCAGTTCGCTGCGATTAACAGCTGATTCTGAAAATTGATTGTGGAATGAAAGCAGCACAGAAAAGGGAGATGCAAGTGCGGGTTATCGGAAGATGTTCTCAAAGCATGGCAACAGCTTTTCAACACTCCAATATCAAGTTTATGCTCAAAATAGAGGACCTGGATGCTGTCTTTGACACGGTCAGAATTATTTCACTTTCGAATCTGCTGTTATCATTCGTGATGCTATCTGGTTCCGAGAGGCATTGTTTTGCAGAGCCAGTGACTTTTCGAATAATAGAACAGGAAATTATATATATATATATATATGTATACATATATGTATAACTACGAAGAGGTGAAAAACGATTTAAGTCTCCCAGCGAGCGGCAAAATGAAACGCATATAGTTCATCTGGGGTTTGTTATAAATTATAACTGTCTAAAGCTGTGAGGAGTGAAGGTTTCGAGAAAATTTCGATTTTTACGAGTTTTCGAACTCAAGTGAACTCATTTGATCGAGATTGCTGTGAAACGCCAACGCTTATCTACCAGCATGTGATTAGCTTAGAAACCCATTCTCTCCCTTCTGAACAATCGTGATATCTACTTTGTAAAGGAGTAGTTGAATAAGTAAAATTCTAAAGGCAAAGTTGAAAGCATGTTTTTAGGCATTTTGTTCAGCAAGTCCAATCGATGAAGACTGTATTGCCGACCGTCATGCGATTAGATGACGATAGATACACTATTAGAACAAAGAGATTGACCGGCTTTCAACTTTCGTACATACTTGGCCCATATGGTTTTGAAACGAGCGTACAGCACAACGATGAGCTGCTCGTCGAGAAGTGTTCTGCAAACGTTGATAAGGTGAGTAGTGAGCTTCAAATATTTGCATGTTTTGAATTTTATTAATAATGAATATTTTATGTAGTTTTATTAGTTGAGATTCTTCTTGGGAGGGGATAGTCAAGTTGTTTGTGGGCGAAAGCTTTATGCTTTATGAAGTATTATACGAGGCATGGACAAGTTTGTAGACAGGATTGTTTCTCCTTTGGGGCTATAACTGTTAACGTAGGTTTTATAAAAATTTTAGATGCTTTTAAATAACGCCTTTGGAAGTTTGTTCGGTTTCAGTAGAAACCTCTCTTTTGTTGGGTCATCTGGCAGGAAGTTGGATGGTCACTGCTTCGAATCCCCTGTGGACAGAATTTTCATTCACTTGTAAAAAATAGTTTCCAGTGAAGGCTGGGTCGGACTTACTGGTTGCTTTATGATAGATTCCGGCAATATTTAATTTCTGGTATGAAACGTCCGATTTGTTCGTAACTCTTTTTCTAATACTCAATCTTTGACTATATGCTTTCGTTGAAGAAACCGAACCATGATCTTATTTGAAACCTTTGGCTATAAGAAAGCATGTCCTTATAAATTCTAGACCTCGTGACTTTCGTCGTAGTGCAGCACTAGTCACTAATGTATCCTGTATAGATAGTAGGGAAGTGCTATGCATCATTGGTCAAATAACGCTTCTGTTTTTGAAACATCATCGGTGTACACTAGGTCACATGCTGCAGAGGTCTTATTCGTCGATGTTTTTCTTTTTCGAGATCCGCTATACCAACTTAGATGAAATTCGTTAGGTGGGTACTCGTTTCCATCTTACTGAAACTCATAGATTCGATTGCCTTAAGGGTCAAACTTTTTGCTAATAATGTTCACCACGCTGAATTAAATGAATCCTGCGAATCAAAAGTGCTTGTTGTTGTTAGCCTGTTTTTGATGATCTGATCTCACAAGCCTTTTCTGAGCATAAAAAGTGTCCTTTCTGGTATCAGAGAGCACCTCGATTCTTGGAACGTTGCTAGAGCTTCTGTTGTAATGATCGCGGAAGTGATCTGAGAAGGTAGTCGAGTTTGGAAGGTGATTGAGATTTTCATTAACATAATCAGGTAGCACTCCTCAAGGTCTTACAATCTGCATTCGAATGTAACAGTAATCCTAGTTGCATGGGCATCCATTGTTGGCGCGTTGTCAAGGATGTGATAACTTCACGGCTTCAGCAGTAGTGTAACAGTGAGTGCGAAATTTAATCCCGAGAAATTAAAAAAAAAGCAAACATGAGATGGCTATGTGCAGGTTCACACCATTGTGTGAGTGTCTGCACCTGGAGTTAGTACAACCTATGCAGTGCCGTGCAGGTATTAGCTAACTTTTTTGCATTGAGATTTTGCCTATTTTAATGAAGTGAAAAGAAATTTACTTGAAGATTTGAAGAAAAATCAGATAATCTTGAAGCTGCATTCAACGAAGTTTCGAGTATTTCAACTGGGATGTTTAATCGAATGACACTTCATTTCCAAATTTACAATGCCTTTTTATATCGAGTGATAGTGACGCACGATAAGTAGGTAGCACAATGTTTGTGGAGTCGCAAAGTTTGTGTAGTTTGCTATAAGACGTGTGTGTGTGTATGTGAATGACGCAAAATTGTGCCTGATCAGCTGGCTCATCTGGCATCAGTTTCGATCCCACACGCATATTAACACATCCATGCGCATTACTGCGATCTGAAAACAAGAACTAACGTGAAAATTATTTGTTTTTAATGTTGTTAGTGAGATTGCATAATTTTTAGTGGTACTGGCGGTATCCTATCATAGAACTCACAGCCCACAAAGCTATAAAAAATATCTTTGTATCAGGCAGCATTCTCATTCTTGGAATAGTGCGGATTTAAATCAAATTTCAATCAATATTAGTGAGATGTTGAGGATAAAGTTCATAATATTTGTTTATAAAAGTAGGGTTAGAGAATTCAGAGTTATTTGTTTATAAAAGTAGGGTTAGAGAATTCAGAGAGGAATATGTTATAATAGCGAAACGTGTTATAGTAGGGCTTCATAAATATAAAGGAATATCCATTACGAGGATATTAAAGATGCAATTTTGAAGGTGACATCGCAGGCACGTAATTGGGCGGTCTGCGCATATGTGCTTTTGCGATGGTGCGCTCTGGAGAAGCATGGAAGCCGAAGGATGCAAAAGACACGTTCGATGGTTGAATTGATGGTTAAACTTATGGACGGAATTGATGACCAGGTTTTACTTTACCACTCCCTTTGTTCATGGAGGTATACAAATAGGCATTTTTATCGAAGTATCCACATCCTAAATTCTTCAGCTGTTATTGGAGCCACTGACCACTGACCAATTCGCATCGTTTTTTCGTGTTAACGTTGTTGTTTTGTTTACAACTTACTCTCGTTCATTTGGTAGGGCAGGGGCTATAGGCGAGCAGTCATACTGTTAGCATGAACTATTGTTTTGCCTGTATCTAAAGAGGATCCGAAAGATGTCATGGATTCGAGTTGATCAGTCGTATCTATAGTACTCGCTATATTGCGTCCTCTTCTGCTTTATCGAAATGTTCATGATCGATAAAGGATGCACCCTTTATCCTCTGACATAATTGACCATTTTATTGTTATGACCAAAAATCTTCTTAGATAGCTTGTTACGTCACTGTGAACAACGAACTAGAGGGGATGATTGATTTGCTGTTTAAATCGAACAGTGCTTCCTAATGAAGAAAGTGAGTTTGAATAAGCCGATAGATTGCTTTCTAACGAAAGTTATATTTTAGCAGTCGAAGTTTCTTCCCCTCCCCAACATTGACTTTTATTTCCTTCTTGCATATGTGGTTGTTGTTTTCTCGGATTTCTTCATGCTTATAGTTTTTAAGATCGATTTTCCGTGAGATGCTCTCTTATGTTAAAGAATGATATCTGTTATGCGTGGTTTGCTGATTTTGTTTTTTGCGCGAAGTTAAGTTCTAATGATGCTTGAAAGTTTAATTCGGCAACCTTCTCTTGCAAGAAGGAATTGCATTTAAACCTTGTTTGAGCATCAAAATTGTGTCGCTATTATTTCTTCAAATATAGGAAAGGTGAAGGAATTGATTCGGGGTTGATGAGTGGTTGTAATGCGATGAAGGAGAAAATGCTGGCTGTTGACTCAAAGTAGCGCAGTTACTGTCTGTAGTTAAGACTGGAAATTTGATACCGACCTTGTCGTGCTTTGTTATGTGAATGTCCTGAAGCAAGACTAAGCATGTAGTATAGTTGTTAATTAGATGTGACAGTCTGCGAGGGCGTGGCTGCCATCAACAGAGATTTCGCTGATCTTATCTGCAGTAATAGCGCTATTTTACTAAGTAGAATTTGTGAAACCTAGACATTTCTATTATATTGCTCCTTTTCGCACGATTTTGGGCGTTTTTTTTTTTTTTTTTGCTGTACGATCCGCGGGCTTATCATTACCTACAATTTTTGATTCCCCGTGTAGGGGATAGGGGAAGAGTTTGCACAGAAAAAATGTTAATGAAATATGTCTTAGTTGATTTCTTAAGAAATTATTGGTTATGGTTGTGACAGAAAGCTAAAATGAGTGGTGATTCTAGCTTACATTGATTCTGACTGCAGTGGTTCCCAGTTGAAATTAGTAGATAGTTTTGACGTTGACATGTCGTTGAACAGTGAGGTTATGTGGAATGTGATCTTTTAGTGTTCGGAAAACGTTTCAGTCATCTGTTTCGTAAGTAATGTTGTTTTCAAAGATGTTCTTTAAGACTCACGAAATGCGTCATTTACACACACACAAACCTCGTTGCAGAGTTGAGTTCATTAAACATTATTGTTGATGCATCGAAGATCCACGGGAAATAGCTTTTCATACAGGAATGGGATTTTTGCATCAATATGTTCTTTGCTTCTGGATATAAGAAGATTGTTTGGTGGATGTAGATGAAAATGGGGCAGCATGTGTTTGAATCGACTTATATAAAACAGAAATTCCCTTAAATATTCCCGAAATGTGTGGATGTTACCGAATAAATGAGGTGAGAGTGTTCAGAGAATGAGCGTATTCCTTGAATCGGATCTTGCAGATCTGTGGTGAGGGAGAAGCCGAGGTGGGACCTCACTGGAAACGGGGTTAGTTGTCACTCGTACGTCATAGAGCACACTGCCACCAGGTTGGTTAAATAGTTCAAGCAACCTTGGAACATCGTCACTCCTTGAAGGTGACGATCAAAGTAAGGGCTGGCAGTCGTTTAACGATCGCTTTTTGAGTTATTAAGTCTTAAATTATGCCCTTATTATATTAGGCGGCACTATTTGAATGGTAGGCTCTAAGTCGGATGGGAAAACCCTTCATTTCATATCAGCTCAGAAATGGCATCAGAGATACAGTTCAACACTTAGTTGAAGAGTATGTAATTTTTTGTGTGATATGCTCATTGTTTATGTTGTTGAAGTTTTATTAAATTAAGGAGTAACTCCGCATATAAGAAAAGCAGGAAGCATGGAACAACGTCATTGATTTCTTCAAATCTTTAAGGCAACTCGAAAAGGCCGAGCATGTGGTAATTGCATACTCGGTGATGTCATTTTGGAGCCGAACTATAACGCGATGGCCATTGATGTTTGTTTCACATCTTTTATTAAGATAACTGAGCTTGTTTAATAACTTTTTTTATGCCCTCACAACTTTGCATCGAACGAGCAATATAAAAAGTTCATCTGAATAGGTAGGCGTAGATGGCATTATGCATCACTTTACATCTTCGTTTTTTTTCCACATTCTGCAATCCTCACCTGTTCACACTGTTCTCTCCAACACTGTCGATAACACCTCATCCAAATCTTCACGCCACGTTTCACTCGAAAACCTGCGTATAACGAAATGCGAAGACCCCGTGAGGTACTTCCATATTTTTTCTGCTATCGAACAGTGCCCCTTGTGATTGTGATTTTATTTAGCACAAGATTTTTTTTGCATTTCTTTGTGCCTTTGAATGTCTCTGTCATCTTTAATATTCGATCGTACTTGAACTTGTGATGGTCTCAGCTCAGTGTTTTCTTTATGACTTGCAGCCGAGTGAGTATTCAGCGTTGTCAATCCTATTGCGTTTCACCGTTCATTATTATCTTATTTGTTCTTGCGACTCCACTTCTCTTAGTGGTTTAATTTCCATCTGGATTACATACTCCTTTAATGTGTAGTGAGATCGATCTAATCAAGCTCAACATCTCATACTTCAGCTGCCGCGCATTTTAAAACTGTCCATAGTCCTTTGCCGCCTGTCATATTGTTTACACTTTTTCTGCGGTTATGGAAAGGTTAAAAATGCATTTCTTCGATGGAGAAGTGCATATCATGTCGGGGCATTGAGCGCACCCTTCAAGTGAGTCAGTGAATTTTTGAAACTTAAGTATTAAGTGAGATGCTCTCACTTTACCGTTGAATGTAAGACTGTAACTAAATCAACTTATCTCAGATTGAAGGAAGATGTTACGGTGCGGACGTGGATCGTGGAGATGATGATCCATCACATCATAGGAAACAAGGCCTCGAAAGTATCAGATCGGCCGCTATCAATTCAATATGCAGGTTCGTGCCTGTCAGTTTGCGCTTCATCTGCTTACTGTGGCTGACATTTTTATATGACCAATGTGGTCAGGAAAGAGGAGACTTTAATCTCAAGCGGTCAAATATATTTGAAGAGGTATTTTCCTGTTAATGCTTTGAAACAGTAACAACTTCAATTTCTTTGTTGAAATTCAGCTGCCCGGACGTACTGCAAGCAGTTCCAGTTGCTCAAGCCTGCTTGAAAATCTCTATTTGCTTTTTCAAATTGAGAGTTCTTTCAAAACACAGTATCTTTCGCCTTTATATCTCTGCTCTATAACAGTGGACCTTGTTGTTACTGTCTTTCGCATCTGTTAAACGAAATAACCATTAACACCTCCTATGTGAAAATTTTTTACCAGCAATCTAATACTCAAAGCAGTTTTTACATTCAAAAAATCCCGTGGCGTTTTACTGCTGAAGACTGTCGAAGGCATGATGACGGGTATGATGTTATGACAAGTACTATGAGGATCGGAGTTTACTTGGCTTATAGGATAGAGTTGATGTAACTTTGGGTATGATAAAATTAATGGCACTTACATTTTTTGCGCTTGAATACAGAGTGATAGCATCTTGAGGGATGATTTAAATAATTTGTCACAGCTACACTGCACAATTGTCGTTTATATCTCCACGCTTGGATGCTTTATTAACTTCATTTCACTTCACTTGACAATAAAAAAAAGTGTTCACGGATAGCATTTAAATTATTGGTTGATAATGAAACGAGCATATGTCAATAATTCCTTTTTGGGCGTTGCTCTCTTTTCGATAGTGAACGCTAACGAGATGCTAGTGAAATTCCCATCTTATTCATTAGACATTTTGCTCTTTTTTTGTGAATTTGAAAGCGATTCGTTATTTTTACTTTCCTAGCAAGTTTTCAATGGTATAGGGTTAGAGAGGGATCTTCTTCTTAAGCAGTCGACTGTCAAATAAAGTTTGCCTAATGGGTAATGAGATGAAAATATGAAAATGAAACTAGTTGACAAGAGTTTATTTGCCTTTACTAGGCAATATAATGTTGAGTGGGGCACTAGTTGACACACAACTAAATTCGGCACACATCTAAATGGTTTACTTTTCCAGTGATGAGATGTTACTTTAGAACTTGCTGAAAAGGGGAGAGGTGGCGAGGGGGTGCGTTATCCTGCTGATCGCTCTCTCTGGGTCAGGCTGGAATTGAGTACAGTCTTGAAGTATGAATTTTATTCATATTAGTAAAATTATCTTTTAAAATTGAATAGAGGCGCTTAAGGAATTTCGGATTCGAACTTTCGGACCTCGAAAGAGTTCCGTGCTCATACTTGATGAGTTCCTTGCAATTATAACTGGCAGATTTCATCCACCTCACTTCCCGGGGAGTGGCTGGTAGTAGCGTCACGGACAGAGGCACACAGACAAGGGGACAGTTCGAGGTTATCCAGACAGGGGGACACATCGAGGTTGTCCAGGCAGAGGGAGAGATCGAGGCTGTCCAGACAGAGGGGCAGATCGAGGTTATCCGGACAGAGGGACAGATTGAATTTTTCGGATGGATGAATCGTTTATGAATGAAATGAATCTTTTTTCCACATTTTTCACAGCGGCGTACTTGCTAGTCAGTAGTTGACTGTTATTCTTGGAAGATTGCTCGCGATTACTGTTATAGTTCATTTTTTATGGGAAAGGTATATATTTCAAAATTGCTCTAAAAGTATATCTCTTTAGAAACCCTGTCCTCTCTCGGGTGTTTAGAAAACAGGAAACCTGAGGGTTCTTTTTTTCGATTTGAGTGGTTTTGATTGGTCGTTTTATTAATTGCTTTAACAGTTGTCTTAGAGGTAACAAATGATCCTTTTTCTGATGAAAGCTTATCGCTGAAAAAGGCCTTCTGTTATCTTACTTAGTCTTTTCTATTATCGCTAGAATCTGTTGTTTACTTTTTTGGCGCATATTTTCGGTAGAATTAACTGGTTCATATGCTTCATGTTATCAAATCCAGTATACATTGATGTGTTTTGGGCATAGTAAACTTTTGTTTTTGCTGGAGAGCAATGCTCTAATTTACTCTGACGCTGTCGCTGTACTCATCATTCATTACTAGTTAGGAGTAATTACTGATATATGTTATGGCTTCTTTATGCATATTTGCAAATCTTGCACTTGCAAAGTGCATATTGCTACGTTGTTGTCGTATCGTGCATGTTTGGGCCGTTAGTTTCATTTCAGCGATCACTGAAGCTAAAGTGGGGCTGTATGAGGTGAATGTAAATTGGAGTTAGCGAGGGCTGTTTGGCATTCGTTGAAACAGTGATAGTGAAGACGCATTAGATATCTGCTTAGGTATAGGGCTGTTTGGCGTCGCGCGCAATTTCATGCGTTGCGGTCACTAACGCAAGTGTGGGTATATGACGTGCGTATGTGCTGTCACTTCGTTCCATTTGGCTTAATTGTGTTGTCCACTACGCATCGACGGGTGACGTTTGTTTGAATGTTTTGTTTCTGTTTCATATGATTGAATGTAGTGAAATTGTTGATGTTTCATGGAAAACCGGGAGGGTGGAGGAGGGATTATGTGTTGTGAGTAACTGGGTGTGGCGTGGTGTGCTAAGACCCCGCTTATGCATGTATGTTCAGGGTTGATTTCTTTATGTATGGGGCATCGGTGCAGCGCCAACCTGCATACAAGGACAGTATGGGGGTTGTCTGACACAATCCCTCATGACCACCTACGTGTGCCTCACAATTACTTAACTTCTGATGTTTTGCAATTCTTGGTGGCTATCTTTCGCTGCTGTTTTTTACTCCTAATGTATTATTGAATATGCCTGCAATACATATTTACAAAATAGCACCGTCTTTAATACGCGGATTTCATTTTTTCGTTCTTTAAACCGGTAAACTTCCAACAAGAATGAGCTTCAGTAAGGACCACCAGCCAGGCTATTATAAACAGCGGCACGTGCACGAGCAAGGAAACGAAGAGGGGAGAGTGAGAAAATCTTTTGAACTATCGTTTCGAGAGCCGAGTATTGCTTTCAATGAATGCTGCATTTCATGTATGCTTTTTTTCTTTCTTGCATTGATGAGACTTGATGAAATTGTGCTCTTATTTTGAAATATCTCGTCTATTCGTCATTTGCTTTACAAGAGGCGTAGTCGAACATTGAAAGTGCTACTAACAAATTTATGATTTTTCTTTTTTTTGCAGTGCTGAGATGGGTAAAGGCGGAAGAGCGACAACCGACAGCGCTCCTCCGGGAGAGAATGCGGCCAACGACTCGGATATGCAGCCGACCGCTGTCCATCTCCTCAACGCTACGAAACAGATTTTCGACGTAACGGTTAGTTTAATTGTCAAGAATTTTTTCCAAGTGGCCATCGTGAGAGTATTATAGAGAAGGGAATGAGCTCGAAAGGTTTGTGGCAGTAAAGGCGGAGGTAGAAAATTGATTGCCACTAATGACGGTGGAAATAATTTTTTTTCATTTTGTTTCTGTTTTTCTTCCCAAAGACATTATCAGATTCTTTTCAGGCAGGAGATAACTGTATTTTCTTATGCGCTGTCTATCCTGAAGACATCATATGGCTTTACTGGGGGTTTTATTCTGTTTTCTCGATAATATGTGCTAGTCATCTGTAGGATCTGAATTGACTCTGCTGCTCACAGTCATCTACCATTCTTCGAGCATACCATTTTCTGATCATTTCTTGTAGGTAAGTGATAACGTTCATCGATAGATTGCCTTTTTCGAATTGTTATCACAAATCGTTGGCATCAGCACCACCACTGGTGAGTTGGTGTGTCCATGTGAAAAACCTATAAAAGCATTCGATTGCTTGATTGTTGCAGTAAAATTTGTGATGGAGACATCCGTTCAATGAATTCTTGACTCTTCTTCTAGTGAGATTTTTATTTGTAAAAAGTGATTCCTGATTGAGTAAAACTGCTAGACTCATTCCACATCGAACAACTCGAAGTGACATGCTTTCGCATTTCTGAAATGTTATGTGCTTTTTGAGTTTTTACCAGTAGAACTAACGCCTACTGTAACAAAATCGTCTCATCAGTGAATGCCTCTTAAAAGTCTTGGGCAGCTTACAGTAGTGCCATAGGTTTTATTCGATTTTATGTGTTTATTTTAAAGTGAGAAGGAAGTCCCTTCTCTAATGCATTGTTTTCACTCTTCTCTATGCATCTAATAAAGCCCGTGATCACGGTGCTTGTAGTTGGAGCTTGTTAAAGTTGGATTGTTGAATTGAACGAAATGAATTGCCCGATAACTAAATGTGCTCAGGTGCGCAAAATTGGTGAACATGACGGGGCAATATTTTTACTTAATTCCTTATTTTTTTATTCGTTTGCAGTGACAACATGATTTCCTTTGGGTTGCGAGTGCAGGTAATGAGAGGATTCATCATTTTCATACATACTTAAATCTTCTTCTCACCGTTCTTATGTTCGAAAAAATTGCGCCGTTGATTTATTGTTGAATCGCTGTTTATGGCAGTATACTTTCGGGAGAAACTCTTTCATTTTCTGTTGATGTAGTTTGGTGTCCTTTCACTCTCTCACTCTCTCTCTCTTTCTGCCTCGGCTTTGCTGTTAGAGCATTGCAATCCATAGATGTTTTTAGAAAAAAACGGATTATATGAAGTTGATGAAGAAAGAGTATTTCGAGCTGTCCCTTCTGGACGCCGATATAAACTGGGTGAGTGTTTTGTTGTGGCATGGGGATTCAACTGTAACGTTATAAACGGTGAGAGGGTAAGGGGAATAGGGTTTTTTAAAGTTGCATATTTCAGACGCAGACGTTCTCATGTTGTAGTTTTGGAATCAGTGCTAAATGATGGTGTTTTTTAGCATTATATAAATGAAGAGAAACGCCATCGCAAAGCAGCTGAAAGGTTGGCTTTTACACTATTTTGCTATTTTTTAATGCTTTGTTAAGCCGGGCTGGTCGTTTTTCGTATATGGAGAGGCATGAAATGATTGAAGAAATATAATCCCCTACTATTCGCAACTTGTTTTGAATTTTTGGCATAGTTAAGCATCAAATGCATAGTTAAGGTGGATGCATTGAGTCAGCAGTGGGCATGCTTGCTGTGTTGTGTTTTTTATGGTATACGAGGTGTCCCTTGAGAGCGTACACTTTTCCTCGTTTATTGGTTTTCTTAGGTGGAGGGAATTCTCCGCGTTAAAGCCACAACTTCGTTTACATTGATCGTAAAAGCAAATTTGTATGAATATATGAGAAAAACAACATTATGTTCTGTTGCTTAGTGCTCATTAGGTGTTATTGGTGTGATACGATTGCGTGCTAGCAAAAATAAGCACACATTTCAGGGTATGTTGAATGTATTACTTACGAATGTTCCCAAAGTAGCGAAAAATGCATGGGCTTAAAGAAAGTACAATTAGGGGTTAACTGGAGAAATATTTTAACATCATCCGTTGTATTGTTTTTCAGCTTCCTTTATTTCTTACTCAAACCACAGTGAATGCTGGAAGAACTCAGTTAGCCAAATGTTTAAGAGTATCTTTTCCCGCCAATTTTTAGCTTAGTTTTTTCGTCGTTGTTTGCTACTGTAATAGTTTGTAGAAAGTTGAACTATCTCTTGTCGTGCATTTGTCTAAAAATTTACCCTGGGCACATTTTTCGCCGTCCTGCTTGAAAGACGGAAAAACCCACCATCCGCTATGAAGGATTTATGATGAATCAGGTTAGCAAGGTTTCTTTGTATGAATTCTTTCGGTTATTGTGGTCGAAATATCTCTATCTAAATGAAAAAGTATTTTGCCTGGCATTTTTCCTTGAAGTTTATATCTTGAAGGTTCTGTTTTGATGTGTGTTCCATTGAACGACCCGAATCGATAACCCTCCAGGCGCTTTCGGAAGAGGATCGTCGACAGTGGCTTGGTGCGATGGATGGACGAGAGCCGGTGTCAATATTCTTTCTTTTACCTTAATTGAGTCCAACCATCACATAACTACCGTTTGGGAAGTTCTAAGTTCATGCTGCTGAGGTGGAAAAAAATCCACTGAAAAATTCGAGAATTCCCGTGATTAGTTGTGGTACTGCTGAAGGAGATTATTCATTTACTCTTTCGGGCTTGTTGTATTGTTCAGGGAAGCGCTTAGTGAATTCCCGGGAATTAACATGATGTCCGGTGCAAAAGCTTTAGGTGAAACTTTTCTAAGAGAAGTAAATAATCATGTTTTTGTTACATTTACTATTCATTACTGAGATGGAGCTTCGAAAATTTTTCCTTTCGCTTTTAATTAACGAATTACATTATCCTTACCTTATGGATGGCTCAATTAATCTAGCCTAATGCGTCGAGGAGGGTGTTAATCTTGAAGAAAGCTGAGGTAATTGAAAATGGGAAGAAGGTGCGGAAAAGTGGTTCCAGTAAAGCATATCGAGAAGAAGGACATATCCGGCGGGGAATTGATCCACAATTTCCTCGATCTCTGTAAGATACTCTTCATCGATTATCCACCGCCCCTATGATGTTTGGCTCTCTTCTAGAGGCGAGAATGTTTTTACAGTTTTCAGTTGAATTTTGTTTTGTCGTTTCCCAGCGTTGATTTATTGATAAAATTTGCACGCCATCCCGTTCTTAAATCCTCAGTTTCTGAAACTGCTTTCTTTCCGTTCTTTCCTTTCATTCGTTTCGATGCTTGCGGTCTCAGAGCGTCTGATTTATACACACATGTAATTTATCCCACTTCACTGTCTATTGCTTATCCAGTGAGCGTTTATTTTTGCACTGATTGAACTAACGTACCATATGCAAATATGCATAACAAATGGAGCTGTACTGAAGAAGTTGCCCGAAAATCATTAACTATTGGTTTCTGCCTCGTTACCTTTACCCGCAGGACGTCATCAGTTTTTCTTGGTATAGGCAGGTAGTTTTTTTACAAATCTCTGCAGTGCCAAACGTTTAGTGTACCGACAAGTTGCACCTTTTTTTTCCTCCATAAATAAGTGCTATCATTATCGCGTTTGCTGATACGAAATTCCTGCTCAGAAGTGAGCACCCCCCAACCCTCCCGTTCCAAGTGGAAATTTTGATTTGTTTGGATGATTCGTTTAGGCCTTTTTTCATTCATACATGATGGGACGTTCTCGTGTAATTTTGGTTTTGCTAAGATATTTTACAAACCAGTCCCACTATGAAGGTTGGGAATGCCAGGCGTTTCTGTTTGCGTTAGGAAATGAGGTTTCGCCCAGAACACAAAAAAAAGTTACTCGTTCTTCGAGTTTATTCCCACTAATTCTTATCATTCTTTCATTGCCTGCATTTAGCTGTTGAGTTGCTTCATCGCTGCATTGCAATCAAAAAGGAACTGTTGATAGTTGCGGTATCCAGAGGAATACTCATGATGGAAGCTTTTTTATCTTGCATAGAAATTCTAGATCGCGTTTATCTGTTTTCGAAGTATGATCAACAGAAATGTAACTTTTTTGCAGGATTTAAAAGGAACATCACTTCACGGCATCAATAAAGGCGGAACACGTTCTCGATTAAACTGCAGTCTGGCGAGGTTAGCAGTTGTAGTTTTATAGTCCGATTGCGTTCCTTTCTGGTGGGTGATGCATTTTGGCAAGTTGTAAGTAATGTTACTGAGAATGGTAAGGGATCACGATACAGGGCATCTGAAAGTGCGAGTTCAATCTGGCCGAGCTTAGACAAAGCAAGTATTTTGAGAGATACTTTTTTTGGATGCGTTTTGCCTGCATCGATTACTATCGTAGTTGCGCTTTAATCGTGATTCGTTCGAAAAAGTTCGTTTCGTGAAGGAATTAAAGGTGTTTTGGTAGTTTATTTTCGGTGATAGTTTATTTCCCCCGGTGTGGTGTTTTGTACGGCTCCGAGCAGCGCACTTAGGTCTTTTGAAAAATCGGATGACGACGTTCCGAGCACTCAGATAATGAACTACTGTTGCATTCTACCTTATGTGTTTATGCATACATATGGGTATGTTTATGTGTATGTATATGTACATTTGCGTACATGTACATGTAATTCTGAATGATGAAGTAAAATGTCCAGTTTTAATTGATCATTCAGAATCGTTCCGTGTTGCTGTCTTGTGGCGATAAGAATGCAGGTCCGAGGTAAGCTATAGGAGGATTTGTTTTGCAGGTGGACAGGAATGCAGTACTCTCCCATGCCTTGAACTGCCGGATTATGCTAGCGCAAAACGCAGCTGGAGATGCTCCGAGAGCGTCATACGTTCTTCAGGTTCGTCTCTTTTGTTTGTTCGATCGCGCACTATTTTGTTCAAACAGTTGAGGATAATTTGCGTGTTTTTGGTGTTCGAAGGTTATTTCAGTCGTAACTTTCACTGCTTTCGGTGGTCACTTCGGGAGATTCGAGAAGAGTGACATAACCATTTTTTGCCTGATCACTGTTTCGCTATATCAAGCGTAGCTTTTTGTGCGAACAAAAGTCGCCGTGCGCCTGGAGTAATGGAGCTTAACAACTGAGTAACCCATCCTTATACATTACCCATATTGACTAACTCGAATTTTCGTGGTTTAAGCAGTTCTTGATATTGTGCAGTAGTTATGTATTACCAGTTTTATTTCCCAGCGTTAAAAATTCTTTAAAGTATTTTATTTAGATTGATCCAGCCGGACGAGAAACGACGCAAGGGGCTGTTCAAATGGGGTTCAGGACGGTTCTGGTACCAAAACGGAACCCATTTTCAATCAAAGATGGCTGCGCAGATGTTGGAAGATCTCGTAGATCGCGCTTGGCATCTCGGAGCGATGAAAATCGTATGTCTTTCTTTACTGCAATTTTCTACCACAACTGTTGTTGGGATTTCGCATTTTTCAGTTTGCGATTAATCGTGCACGCCTCTAAACCATTTTGAAATGTTAGCTTTATGCGACTTATCAATTCCGTATGTTTTTATAGCTCAGTGGGATATTTTGTTCGCCGTATGAAATGAGACTAAGGCTGTTGATGGTCCGTGGGGAAAATTTTCGTTGATGACAAACTTTAGTGATACCACTGGAACAATGGGTTTTTAGAATATGGGGTTTTACTAGCAAAAGTCCTTTATTATGAAGGTTTTGTTTGGTCGGCGGCAATTTGTAATGCTTTGGGCATATGAAAAAAAGTTTTTTTTTTTTTAAATTCTGTGAAAGCGACAGGGGAAGGGTTTTAAATGGATGTCACTGTTTGAGTGTAGAGAAGCCAGATGGAGAAAAGGGAGAAGGTTATTTGGGTTCTTGCAGATGTCTGAACTTATCCAGCATCATTTTTTTTTTGTGATACAGATTGTCTAAAAATTTGTCTTTAAGTTTGGCTCAAAAAATTCGTGAACTGTAAAAAGATTAGCTTTCTCACCATGCCTTGAATCCAGCTGTCCTTCTGCTGTAATTGCTGAATAAAATTTTGCTGGTTCCCTCGCATAAAAATGCTCAGATAAAGGTGCTGTCTAGAGATTTCTAAAAATCACTGTTTGATTGTTCATTGAAATTGTTTTCAGTCGCACCGGAAGCAGCAAAACGTACATCACCGCCTCGTTTACACCGATGATGATACTTCACGTCATGTAAGTCTTTAAAGTAGCATATTATCATGATAAACTTCGTTCCAAATTATCTTCTTATTAACATCTCACATTATTGTGTGATATTCACAGAGGGCATGACCGATGAGAGATTTGGGTTTCGAGGACTGAATAGGTGTAATGAATTTTGAAGGGAAGTTGACTGTTTAACTATTCATCATATTTTATCGGTTTGGATGAAATCTGCTAAAAAGCTCTTCCACCATGTCTCATATCATTGAAAAATGTGGCATATAACCATAACCTATTCTGGTCATTGTCTTTTCCTCGTTCTTACGCCACGCAGTCCGTTACATTCGACCCATTTTACTCCTTCTCTGATACGCATAGCCTGTTGTATCATTCTCTGTTAGCATTCTATTAGCATCCTGGAATGGTTTATTTTGGCGCATTGGAACAAAACTTACGGCACTCACAGTGTTAGTTTTTCTCTTTTCTAAAGCGCCCCAAAGCCATTAGAGAAGAGGGGAACAAAAAAAAAGCCAAAAATGCAGTGGACGGTGGCGGTTGCACAAGCAGCTCGGATTACGAGTCGAAAGAGCGTCAGCACCGCTCAACATACGCCCATACAAAAGTTGTTGCTTTCTTAACGCTCTCGTCCTTCATTTTCATTTTTACCTTTTTTGAACGAAAGGAACGACACTTTTCTTAACATTTCTTTTTTTCTAGTTTTACTTTTACATCTTTCATTTCTAGTAATTTCACTTTTGCGCTGTTTGATTTCTTGAAATTGTTATGCTAGGAGAATTTGGGACGAACGGAGCAACTGCTTTCACCGTCTAAGGAGGCGCCACTGTGTGAGAGGCATATTCATTGGGCAAAGCGAATTGGCGATTCGAATGAGATGCTGAAGGTTCACAGTGAAGAGGCAAACGTTCCCAATAATCAGGCGGTCAGTTCTTGGTAAGTCCCCTCATTTTCTTTTTCAAGATTCCTTTTTTATTCAACTGCATTCAAATCGCGCCGTTTACATTGCAAATCCATGCACATTGGAGAGGGAAAAGTGTATTTTGAGCAATAAAAGTAATCTGTTGACAGTGGTGCGCGAAATCGGAGAGAAGACTAACAAATTTGTAGCATGGGTAAAGGCATCGTTAAGCGTGAACTGCTTATTGGCAATACGCAGAAAAGCGCCATAAATGAGTGCGCTAAATGAGCGTTGTTCATGAGAACTAATGATGCAGTTCAAGCGAACATAGTTTGCCTAGCGATTCGAGAAGCGGTTAAATTGCTACGAATTGTGTTATAAATATGAGCGATTTACTGAAACATTTTTACGGAGGGAGGGAGTGTTTTGAGTTCGATTTTAAGGTGTTGCTGAATGAAATGAAATTAATGAACGCATTAGTTAATCTATTCGGAGCCGCGCCGCCATTTCTCACGCTGCCTACCTTTTCAGCGATTTATGATGCATGGGATACATCCACTGTGACGTGATAGATCTTTTTTGCACCACCTAATTGTTTAGCACATTCGAAAGTGATCGAAAATTCAAGAAAAGAATGGGGAAATGAGAGAACACTGTCATATTGTCATCCGACATCATATTGAGATTTGTGGGTCCTCTAAATTTCCTGCAGTTTGCAATTATCTGCAGTGTTTTTATGGGTAGGGTTGATGTTTATGGCTGGTCGCTTTGTTTCTTCGAAATGCTGAAAACTTTATGGCCATTGATAAGCTATTTGAAGTTACTGACTTAGAACATTAGAAACCTTCAAAGTGCTGCTAATTTAACGAAGCGATTGTGGCAGTTGCTGGAATAGACACATTATTAGAGTGATTAAAAGTCTGAGAGCAGTCACTTTGGAGGATCAAAGTCCACTGTGAAACAGGTGCGCAACATGAGAGTAACCTATCTGCGACTATTTCTTCTCGAAAGAGAGTGGTATAAAGCTACAGTTATAATTGTTGAGGTGCTCAGTCGATTTGTTCATTGTAGTTATAAAGTTTGCTCGAATAATTTATGCTGCCACTCTTACTTTCAGCAAGATTTCTATGTAAAGAGCCTTTATATGGGCTTCAGAAGTAGCTGGCTTGGTTGCCCAACGATAGCCTGTCTGAAATATTGTCCATTGCAGTCTGCTTAAAGGTGTCGCCACTTGAGCCTACTGTTGCAGTGGGAGGAGCTTGCCCCACTCTCTGTAAAAGAGCTGAGGTCTTCTGCATGGTTTTCTTTACACATCAGAAGCACCTGGCGAGTGGCGCACGGGTCACCGTTTTCGGTTTTTGTACACGGAGATGTTATTTCAGGCAACGATATCGCCTCGATGAGGTTCGGTGAAGATGATCACCTTTACGGAATTAACCCGGAGTTTGGCTTTTTCGTAGTTTGTCCAGGCACCTCGGGAAAGACGAATCCAGTGGCAGTAGCAACAGTTCAGAAGAACGGCGTTTTCACAAGCGTTGCTGAAACCGCAAGTAACGGATATTTCTGCGAGATCTTGAGGATGAACTAAAGGTCCAGTTTATTTTAAACATTTCATTTCCTTTCGAAGCTCTTAACCTAATAAATTGAGAAGCAGAAGTTCAAATAAAAGTCTCCTTTATTAATCAGAAAAAGGAACTGCTGGTCGCGAATTTCTAAAATAATAGAATAAGAGCAGATTTTTCGGAGCAGTGAAATTAGATTTGTAGCGGTTGGCGATTTTGTGTTAACAGTTTATATGTTGATAAATGCGAAATCAGTTTTTATTGCAGTGTTTTCATTTGTTTTATGAGTATCAAATGTTACGCCATTGTAGCGTAACTGTCACAATTGGCGTATATGATAAACTATACTGTTGATAGATGTACTCTTTTCTTTAACGTTAGTTGCCCACGCTTTGACGTTCAGTTCTTCAGGACAGAACTGTTGATATAACTGGCTGGTTAGAAGTGCCATGGTGGTCTAACGCTGGCCGCATATCCGAGCTCTCGTTTCACGGCTCCCGCCAGCCAATGTCTAGCCATACATCCGGGCTGGCAGCCACCGAAAGGGGTCCTGATTGAAGTGATCGTCTTTGATGGACGAAGATTGTTACGGTTTCACGTTCTGTTCAGGGGAAAAAAGGTTTATCCACCAAAGTGAAATAATCTCATGTAGTAGCAGAAAGCTATTTAACTGGCCGTGACGTACCATAGTGCTTTTCGGATAAAGAGATGTGAGTGTTACTTGCAGTTACTTAGTTATTTCCGATTCTCGAATGTTTCTATTCAAACCCCTTTTCTGCAACAACTCATATCTGAAACACGGAACGAGAATTTTACTATCATTTTATTGATTATTATTACTGGACTCTGACAGAACATCCTTCCAGAATTTATGGATGAAATGGTGAAACTCTTTTTGGTTCTGTTATTGTAGATTATTTGTGCGTCACATATTCTGTTCGTTTACTCTTCTTGAGGTGATTTCGTAGTGGAGTGATATTGATATGAGCATTATTAATTAGAGCAAAAGACCCAATTTGAGCCAAAGAAATCATTGGTGATAACTGTACAAAAATACGAAAATTACAGTAAAAATTCTGAAAACTTTCTTTAACTTATCGAAATGTTTTCCATCTTTTTTGTTCTTCATTTTTTTATTTCTGCTAATTACTTTAAGTTACATTTGCTTGGTTTATTTTTCTTTTTAAAAAATTTCTTTAAGATGCATTTTTCGGAAACTCTTTAGTTCTTTTCTTTGTTGTATGTAAATTAAGTTGGTGGTGTCTTAGAGGATCAGCTAAATTTTCTGGAAAAAAACGTTTTAGTAGGGTGACAAGTGAGACATACCAAGAATTTTTCTTTATTCATGAGGATTACCCCTTCCTGAAGAAATGGAAAATTCACCGGAAATGATCGAACATTGTTTACAGATGTTTCATTCAGCAATGCGTGAGCCTTTGTGCAACAATAACCACCTTATTTGCTGTAGGGTATTAATATATCGTTGCTAGTGTATCTTTGAAAGAGGCCACTCATCGAAAATATTTCGTGATGATTGACGTTTCAGATTCACGTTAGCAGGCGAAGGTTCATGTCTGTTCGCTGGTCTAAGAAAGGCGCCCGATGCCAAGAAGTACGCGAACATGGCCCATTAGTGCAAAGTATCGCCAGCTATACCGACGACGAAAGCAGCGTAAGCGCTTTGTATGTTTACATGTTCAGTAGATCCCTTGATGAGAGGATGGTGGGGGAGGGGGGCGGGGGGGAGTTTAGTTGCTAACTGGGTTGGAGTCGGGAACGAGGGAGGACGGATTTTATGGCACTTGCGGTTTCTTGCCTATAGTATCTATTACTGAAGGGAGAATTAAAGGCATAAGCGGGAGGAGTAATAGTTTCATATGATCGGTATATTGAGTCTGGTTAATAACTACTAAATTGGGCTATCGTGCGCCTCTGTGATGTGCAATGAATGAGATTAAAGAGGTCAAAAAGACCAGCGGTTCAAACAAAGGCTTATTCATTGAACAAACTGTTTGAGCTGAAATACTCACCACGCGTTTGAGTAGGAACCCGCGAACAGCCTACCCACGGTTGTTCTTGGTTCATTTGAGATCCGTCGCAGACTATATTGCAACTGCCTTTTAGCTTAATCACAAACGTCAATTTCTAGTTGGGATACCACGTCAAAAAGTGTCGTAATTGTTGAGAGGCTTTCGTTGTTTACCAGGGACCATTCTGCCCCTTTGTACATCTGGATCATTATTGTATGCATGTTTGCTTCTTCAATGTTATGGTCATGTGGTCATCATTCTTGTGGTCTTATTGGTTGTAGTGATTGATACGCAGGGTTGTGACAGCGCCACGCAGGGCTGTCACCAAGGGAGATGTAAAGGTTGTGCAAGGTTTTCCCTTCTCTCACCTTTCACATCTCACACCACTCGCTGTAGTCGTCATTCATTAGTAATTAGGAGTAATTACTGATATATGTTGCAGCTCTCTCATGTGGTTTTCTTTACGCATATTTGCAAATCCTGCACTTGCAAAGTCATATTGGTACCTTGTTCTCGTATATATATATACATATTGGGATTGTATGAGGTGATTGTAAATTAGAATTAGCGGGGGCTGTTTGGCATTCGCTGAAACAGTAATAATAAAGAGGCAGTAGATATCTGCTCCTCGAGTACTGGGCTATTTGGCGTCGAGCGCAACTTCATGCGTTGCGGTCACTAACGCAAGTGTGGGTATATGACGTACATATGCGCCGTCACTTCGTTTCATTTGGCTTAATTGTGTTGTGTACTGGGCATCGATGGGTGCCGTTTTCTTGAATGTTTTATGCTTCTACTTCGTAAATATAATGAAATTGTTGGTTTCATAGAAACTCGCGAGGGTGGGGAAGGGATTATGTGAGCAATTGGGTGTTGCGTGGTGTGCTAAGGCTTTATGTATGATGTTTATTTACCTGTCATATTTACCTGCCTGCATAAAAACTTCCAGTTTTCGTGATTTTTTTAAATCGCATACCTTCAGGAGGTTTTTTTATTTTTAAATCTCTTTGTCGCTCTTCCAAAAAGAATACCAATATTGTGTAATGTGGCTACATGAGCAAATTTTGCTCAACTTTTCAACAGTACCGATTACGTCAGGGGCAAATAAATCAAGATTACCTTGATGAGGTAGAGGAAAATATTGTAGTCCAAAGTTTTTGCAACTGCCGAGAAAAAACAGCGCTAATACGATGTTCTTCGACTACAGGTTTTTTGTGCATCTGTCACTGCCCCACACTAGTGCATATTTTCACGACATCAAATGAGGTGGGAAAGAGTTCAGTTCTGCTTTAAGGATCACCCCTGCCTTCGTTCTTATAGTAAGAGATGTTGATTTTCCTCATGATGAAGGATACCAGTGAGGGCATTTGCAATTTGAGGCAACAAGTGGATGGTGTGCTAAAGCTTTTTTCTATAGAGCCATGCAAGAAAGAAGCTTCTTTAAATGGGTAGGGAAGAAGAAAGGGGAGGGCGTATGTAGCCTGCAATGCTGTTGAGGAAGGTGAGGTGGGGGAAGCGTGTGCAAACCGCATAACTGTTAAAATGACGGAAAGGTATGCAGCCTGCAGAAATGTCACGTATATTTGAAGAAATGCTTATATCAAATAAGTTTTTATAGTTAGTTTACCAAAAATATGCAAATGTAATAGTGTTGTTGCTTTATTAGTTGGTTATATTTCAGACGATATTTGGTATATCAGTTTTCCTTCACGATGAGTCTACTTGGTAGCGGCAGAAGAAGAATGAACCACCGCCATGGTTAACGGTAATATTTTTATAAATTTTACTTTTTTTTTATTTTTCTTTCTGATTGTGATGGCAGTGTCATAAGAGTGAAATCCTTTCTAACTGGAAGTGAAAATAATGTAGAGGGCATTTTTTACAGAAATCCTTTTAGAATCCTTTGTCCCACTCACTCCCCTTCCTGCTCCTCCCCCTTCCCCTAATCTCGCGCTTTTTCCAGCTGGACCGTTGCAGTTTTACTGAAAGAGGCGGGTTTTGCGGGTTTTCTTAGGCCTTTCATTGTAGAATAATCCGTTACCTCAGGTCTTTCATTTAGAAGTAATTTTTTCCATAAATTAATATCGACTCTTAAGGTATGTAAAAAACCATGAAAAGGAAATAGCATTAAGTTGGCTTATATGTCACGAAGTGATACTCGAAGTTAGATGCTCTAAATGAATGTATTAGCATAGAAAAATTCATGCCAGATCGGCTCTTATTCTCAAGGTTAGATCGAAAGTTTCACCTTATTCTCTGGGTTTGGAGAGTTCGAGAGGAGGGCGAGGCTGCACGCGGTGGGGGAGAAGGAGGAACGGAGAAAGAGCTTCGCCTAAGTATATATTTCCGAAGATTTGCTATTGATTGTGCAATTCTGATGACATCGTAAGTTTAAGGGACAATAGGAGAGTTCATTTTGAATGTTGATTTTAAAGCAGTTTTGAGGCGTTTCATGAAGCGGTTGCGGTACGAATGATTTTAATGTAAAAAGAAGAATCGGTTTACACTGAACGTTGAATTTCGAGCTGCGGTGGTGCGAATGTTTTAAGTCAAACTCACACAGAAGATAGAATTGAATGTATGGTTTAAATTCTCATACTATTGGATGTTTATTGTGAACATGGTTATAAGAGGGCCGAAAAATCTTTTTTTTTCCGGAAGTTCTGTGATTTTTTCAGGTTTCATAGTTTTTTCCGGAAGTTTCATGATTATTCCTCAGGCTGATTAAGTCAGGTTTCCGTTGATCCGCTCAGATCTTCTCCATAGTTGTCTTTTTCATAAATATTTATGCCGTTTTTTAAAAAGTGTTTTTATTTCTCAAGGTTGTGCTTCTCTTAAAAAGATTACTTATGCCTGGGAATGAAGCGTTAAGGTTTGAATGCCGAAACATTTTTAGAGGAACAGTTATTTACTTGCAGGTGTCTTCGTGCGCTTGTGCGCCGCACCAGTGATGATTGGTTTCAAGCGCGTACGATTGAATACTAGCGAGGCGACGGCAGCACGTAGTGCAGGGGGATCGCCGTTTGGATTCCTCACCGAGAACGTTCAACTACAACCGAACGTTGAGACAGATATCTACTGCGAGGTGACACTTGATGCTTCACAATTTCAGGGAACCAAATTAATTATGGTAAATGCGATGGTGATGCGGGTTTTGATGAAGTGAGAGGGATAGGGGAGGGGGGATAGGCGGTAGGGATTATTTTTTGATGGAACTGGTTTGCTGTTGTCGAAAAGAACAGTCCCAAATAACATGTTTTAGATATTCGGTTTTTTTTTTGCTGTGAACTCGTTTCTTGGTGCTCCTGTTTCCTTCTCTTTCTGCCAGTATAATCTTTCTGGTAATATTTTGTATGGTTTATTGGCGGAATAATGGATCTTTCCTATGACCGGCAGTTGAAGGTATTTGATTCAGGGTGGTTTACAAAAGTGGAATGGAATAGTATGTAGACTGTTTAGAAGGAGGTATCATATCAGATTTGTGAAGTAAATCTAGTTGTTTATTTAGTCGTTAACGTTTTTTTTTTTGAAGCTCTTGAGGCGTTGTTGAAACTATCCTCTTCTGAAGCCATCGCAATGACCATCCTCTGTTCATTATTTAGAAGCTTATTTTCTGAATAACGGAAAAAGTGGTCTTGAGTGGGAGGCAACGCAAAAGTTTGCAGTAATGAGGGCTTCGCTCTCCTTCTAGACTGCAATAGTTTTGAAATTAAAGCTTTTTTTGAACGAAATATTTTTAGCTCGAAAGATGTAAAAAGGGAATATCATCTCTTGGGCAGAGAAATTTTTTATCTTTTGGTGATGTTGCAATGGCGGTGGATGGTGAAAACCTTCGAAAAAGCTATGAGAGGCGTGCACATTTTCTGTTGAATTAGTCATTTTCCTAGTCAGCGTTATTATTTATTATCTTTGAGTGTCATGGGATCATAATAAAAATAGATCTTGCTCATATACTTTTCAATTGATATTGAGGTGAGTGGGCTGAATCTCGAGATTTCGAGATGGGTTCGGTGCATTCAAGTGTCTATGGGATACTTGATCGGGAATTCACTTCACTGGTTATGGGTAGTCCCGAATGCTCGTATAAGAGCTCAGTGTTCGATTCTCGCATTGGACTTCTGTCTGTGATGTAAGCTTTCTAACATAAATGATTTTTTATTGTCCTGGTATTTAAAGTGACTTTCAGTAAATTGAGCACCTTTTATCTTTAATTTTATATAAGTAAACAAGTACGCAGGTGAAAAAAAGAAAACGTAAATATAAGAAACGTGCTGCACAAAATATAAATATACTTTGTTAAAGAGTGGTAGGATGTTGTTAAGTAAAAAAGTACAGCTGTAATATCTTGCAAGGAAATTGCATTTAGCTGAACTGATGTTGTATAGCTTGATATCTCTAGCAATTTTGCGTGAGGCATGAAGTTCGCAACTTCCATTCCAATCTATGTGCCATTAAAATAGTGCCGATATGATGTTGCTTTAGGGAGTAGCAAAGCTCCACTGTCACGTAGTCCTCGATTTTTGGATATTATAGCTGACTGTGGAATTTCACAATTCTGCTCTTTCTCTCTCTCTCTTTGCTTTCCTGTTCGCAGTTCACTATTTGAATTGCACGTGAGACGATATATTTTAGAGTTCATCACTTGAAGCAGCGGCTCTTTTGGAGAGCGATTTGAAGGGGGATGCTCTTCTTGGTCAGATAGGTAATCTCTAGTGGTGATTAATAAGCAAGGAGAAAGAGCTGCCAGTCAATATGGTATGTTCCGGGTGCATTTTTTGTTAACAAACGGGTGGTGAAAAGTTTGATGTAAAGGGTTTGGATATTACTTCATAGCAAAGAATCTTTTAAGGTTGATTGGAGATTGTCGTAAAAATGTTGCGACTTGATGTTTTTGAATTTCACTTCTGAAACAAGTTGTATGTAAACTTGCTTTGTAGTTATTGTTCGTATTCGACGGCTATTGCTATTTGCTTCATCTGAAGTTATAGGACAAGTTTCATGAATATACTTCATATCCATTAAGTATGAAGGATTCTTATCCCGAAATATGCTATAATATGCTTTTTTTCCGTAAGCATTCCGTGGCGTTTAGAAGTTTGACTGATAAAAGGCGACTAAAATTGGTTTCTGGCATGTTGCACTGGTCCACCCAAAATCAAGATTTACCACCTCTTCTATCTCCTCTTTCCTCCCGTCGCAGATAAGCAACATTAATGAGACTAACTCTCGATTGTCCTCAAATCAAAGTGTGGAGTGCACAAGCAGCTTTTTGAGCAATTTGGAATGATTTTAAAGCGAACTCCATTGCAGGTCAATCCAGAAGGATAAGGGCGCAATATGGGCGATATTTATGTTCGGATATTTATTATTATGATTAATAAAGTATTGTTTGTAATGTAAGCGAGTTTTCATACAACAGGCAAGACATTTATAGACTAAGCGCTTTGGAATGGTGGCAACAAATATTGCTTCGGAGGCAAATTTTGGGCTTAGGATCTTCGATTCTTGAATGGTGCGCAGCGTGACGGTTGGATAAGACTTTACGAGTTCAGGTTTGCTGACACTCAGCACTAACAGAAACTACTTTATGAGATAACAAGTTGAATCAAGCTGCAAGGCTTGCTTCAAGTTTTCAAGCTTTCCACTAAAAAGCATTACTGCCTCACAGCTAACGACCAATCCATCGCTTAGTATTTATCGCTTGTTTCATATACGAAATTTGAAGGTAACGTTTTGCTAATTGCTCGTTTGTCTAAGTTTCTATCTCCTGTGTCTTCCATATTCTCTCAAAAACGTTTGTATTAAAATTTCTCTTTTTTCATCTGTTGAAAAAATTCAATAGAAAACGTTGTCGGTGTAAAGCATATCGGAATATTGGTTGAGTTCTTGTGGATCATCAGCGAATTAACGACTCGAGTGCGCTCGAAACGACTCAATTGTGACACAAGGTCGTTTCGGGTGTGCAGCATTTATCATTCGAAGATTTATGGCTACTTAAAGCCTCTTTCTAAAGTTCAGTATTTTAGCATTTGTTTGCCTTTTGACAACTTTTAGACAATTTTCGGTCTATTTGTCAATGGGACAGAATCGGTTAGCTTAGAAATAGGATGTATTTTCCATAGGAACTGATTCAGACTAATTTCCTTAACTCCCCAAAGTTTATTTCTGCTTAATATTTTGGATGTTCTTTTTTGTATGTCCCTAATATGTTTAATGGTCATAGTGATTGCTTTCATTTCTTTATGTTTTTTGATGTTGCCAAAATTATTATGTAGTGATATTCGTGAGCAGAGGGATAGAGATGCATTACAGATTTTAATATGCTGAAAAAGTTGACAATATATGGTTGCGTTCTTTTCACCGTTATACTATTGAAAGAACGCAACTAACTTTCTTGTTACCGTAACGTCTCTCTCACAAATTTCGCTTTTATTTCAAATATCACTTACCGTAGTGGCATGTCGGAAATCATGGGTGAAATTTTTTAAAAGTTTTGTCCACNCATTTCCTTAAAAACTTTCTGCCCTTTGAAAATCGTTCTAGACGTCACGCTGTTACTAAGAAAAAATTTCTCCGATATTAATATTATCGGCAATGCAAAATTGATAATTGTTTAGTGGAATTCAACTAGTTCTAGGCAGCTTTCCTCCTACCCTCTCATTTTGAACTCTCGCCCGGAGGTTTTATTTCTCCCAGGTTTCTAAACGAGATCCAATACTGGGGAGCTCTTTTATTCAAGATAATTTGGATTTTGTTGAAAGTATTTCTCTAATGCAACTGATTTTCGTAATATTGTGGTAAGGTAGAGGGGAGGGTTGAAAAATGTTCGATCTTCGAGAGTTAGACTATAACCGCTCGGATTCAGGGTTTAGAATTTTTGTAACAAATTAAAGTGATATATCACCGCCGAATGCCTCCTCATTTCAGTACTTTTCTATTTTAACATCACATAAAAATTTTATTTCGTTTTTGAAACATTCAATATCAGTTAAGTTGAGTCATGAGCGGGTAACGAAGTTCCACTCACAGCTTGCCACTTAGAAATGCACCCGAATTATTTAAAAAATATATTGAATAGTAAGTTTAAGAATTATTTAAAAAATATATTGAATAGTAAGTTTACTAGTATGTTGTCGGTGGAAAGATGTTTTCATGTATAAGAGACGGTAGATCGCCTTGCTTTCTCTGGATTAGGATTCTACGACTGCAACAAATGTTGTTTTTTTGTGCTGCAAACTCGTAGCTGGTTTTGGCAATACTTGAGATAAGGGAAGGCCTGGGTTGTATCGACGTCGGTGGGTTCATTGGTCATTATCCTTCACTATGTTGCTGCTCAGGAATGCTGAAGCTTAAATGGCTTTCAAGCATGACAGAAGTTTGCAATCCGCTCTTTAAAGACATTTTCCTGGACCTGCGAGTCGCGAGGTTATCGCTATAGTGGCGAGTCTTTCGACATGCGATAGATCAAATATTTTCGGCACATTTGAGGTTCGTTTTCAGTTTCTACGAAAATTTTTTGACTTTTGAAATGACATAAAATATGTTTTTGCTGATCGCTTCACACCGTTGTAGGTTATGTCAAATTTAGAAATCATTTCTCATAGAATACGACTGATTTCTTGAATGCTTGTGGTATGGTTATATGTTGTCTGAAAAAGTATTGCTGTAGAGATATGGCCAAGGGTGCAATAGATTTTAAATAGTTGTCCACTATTGGTTGCAATTGCAGCTCGTTGAAAAGTGATTTAAATAATTTGTCAAGCTACACTGCGCAACTGTCATTTTTATCTTCATACTAGGACGCATTATTAGCTTCATTTCATTTCTCTCTCTTTGATGATAAAATTTGTATGCAGTCGTACAAAATATGCTTTTCGGAGAGGGAGGGGATGAATGGGTTATAGCTATTCTACCTCGGCTCAATCTTCAAACATTTTTTTGGCTTTTAAACTGTGAAATCTGTGCATGAATTCGAATAGGATAAAAGACTTGCATTCTGGATGAAAGTTGGTTTTACTCGTCTTATGGGATATTTTGCTTCATCGAAGTTTTTGCTGTGTATCGGCTTCCGTAGCAAGCAAGCATTTGAGTACCAGTCGTCTGGTGATAGGTTGCAGTGTTGTATATTTTGAGGAGGGACGCAGGGGGTCCAGAAGTAGTTCTCTGCGAATGGAATTATTCAAGAGTTCGTAATAAGCCATTCCTTGAAAGTATATGTTAATTAAAGATTCTTTAATTACCTCAGAACTAATTGTAAAGTGAAATCGTTGCAGAGCTGTACATGCAAATGTTTGATGGGTTAAACATTGGATGCCAATGGTAAGACAACGGCAAGGTTAAACATGCCATTCAAAAGACCAACATTTTTGGTGTTCAAATGGATGACGTTGTAAATGCAACACCGGTAATGGCTCGCATGACACCGTTGGGTGGACACAGTAACGCCTATCATGCATCAAATGACCCGGAAAGCTCTGAGGTTTGTTGTGCTTATCGTCCTATCAAAGAGGTGGGGGAGAATAAAGAAATATCTTTGATATATTTAACGATTACTGAATATACACTATGCTGATTTCTTTATAGAATTATTTAGTCGCTTTTTTCTCTTGCATCTGTCTCTTTTGCTGCTATATTTGTTTTCACTGAATCCCCAACCAAGTCTTTACTTCACAGAGAGGAGGAAGAGGAGAATCCTGGTATTTCCGATTTAAACCACACATTTTTTTGAACAAAAAAGATGTCTCACCTTGTTGTTTGCAGAATGTACGACTTTTGCAAGGATTTGCTTAACAGTAACTTCATGAGGGGGGGGAGATAAAATAGAAATTTTCGATTTATTTCGCAGGAGTATCTCACTCACTGAATCCCTACTGATATATCACTCTGCTGACGTAAAAAATGACTTTTTTCCAAAACCGCCCTGGAGTTGTGTGGCGTATAAAGGTGTCAATTAAGGTGCAGATTGTCCTGTTATCTTGAGAAGGCTGAAACGGCTGAAAATTTAATATCCGATTTTTACTGCAGGTTTAATATCTTGAACTTCTGGCAGCGAGACAGGTTATCTGTCCATCCAGCAGTCCAGAGTCACGTATCATGAAGGTCTCTCTGAAGTCGTCAGAGAGAATGTCGGTATGAGTGTCTGTTTTATTTTATGATGGATTTAATACGCCGAAGATAATCTTGTGATCTTTGAAGTAGCATAGCACTATATCGGTGGTTGGTGATAGTCTCGTTAATCGAAATAACGAAACTATTCAAGTTTTCTGTCTTTCTTGGCGATTTCCGCTGAGGAGAGTTTCTCTTTATGGTTTGATTTTATGAGATTATGGCACTCTTTGATATAGAATTTTTTTTAAATCAAAATCTTTATATGTGGTGCACAAAGCATTTTAAAGGCTTCATCAGACATTGATTATGAAGTTCTGTATTAGAATGTTGCAGTTTCAATGATTGCAAAGATGACGAAGAATGCTTGCAGATATCGGCATTACAAGTCCATATGGATTGGAATGGACGTAATTTATATGTAACAAATAGGGCATCACAAACAGTCGAAGTTGTTCGTACTGAGGGAACTCAGGTTTCTGCTCGAAACTTCATTCTTTCCCATTTCTGCAATAGGTGTTCAAAAAAAGATGCTTAGAATGAATTTGAACTTCTATAGCGTTTCTGCAATAGCGTTCAATAAATTTATAAGGTTTGTAAGTGTTTTATGTGTACTTAATGATGTGCAAATTCAAGTCCAAAAATCATGAGTAGCTGCAAATTTTCAAAAGACATCCTATTTGATGATGTAGCTCTTCACATAGCCAGCCGGTCCTAGGACCGATGTGCAAACGCATCATCTGGCACACAAGGTGTTGAGCGAGCAAGAAAGAGGCACTATTTAGAGTGCTAGAGAGGAGGAAGAGGCTGCACTGCCATCGATTTAAGCAAGTTGTTCCATCACTGGAGGCTTCGCTAGGCGCAAAACTATTAGCCGTAGAGTGGCTTAGGGGAAGCGTTGGCGTGTTGTCGTTTGTGCTTTATTCATGTCACGTAGCTGAGGTCAGATCCGTGAGTACGAGTAGTGCTGTCATTCCTATTGTTGCTTATTTGTGAGTAGCAGTATCGGATGACGGATCTCGGAGGAGGAGGCGCCGGATCACCGAATCTGCAACAGGCCGCCGACAACAGCCAACATTCGAACAAGGTACAATTGATTTTCGTTACATTAATTTCGGTTAGTGCGGAGCGCGTTTGGCTAGTTGTCATGCCACTGTTGCGACGTCTTCGTCGCCGCAGAGGCCGCGAGTTTACCTGAGGAGACTTTAAACTGAAATGATGATTTAGGGATGCAAAGCAGTATGTTTGCATTTTGATGAGAGATTATCAACGAACTGTAGTAAGAAATCATGGAAAAAAAATTCTAGAATAAATGGTTTGAAAACATTTTAAAATCGTTACCAAGCTTTTGTTCTCTCTGAATGACAACCAGCTTTAGTAAACAGATAACAAGGAATATGTTGTGACATGTGAAAATTCTCCGAATCGCACTATTCTGAATATTGTTGTGCCATAAAACGTTCATAGCATGGAATTCCAAGAAGATTCTATTCCATCACAGATATATTCCTTCCTAGTAATTTTGTGCTATCAAATAAGAGAACATTATTGCTTGTAGTGTGAGAGTACAACGATATGATTGCATAACGCGGTATTGATAGCAAAATTGTACCGAGTGGTGGTTTAAGTTTTCGAAAAAAAAAGTGAATTATTTAATTATCTGACGGTTAACGTCCTAAATGATGAGCGCATTTATAGAGTATGATAACTCAGTGAGGGGGCGAAATTATTATTCACCAAAAACAACTAATTTTTTAGGAAATTCAGAAATGGAAGACTGAATTGTACACAGTACAAATGGAATTGAAAAATATTGAGGCGACCAATGAAACAAATCGATCACAATTGGTCGTCGCCAATGAAAATTCCCTTACTTGAAATTGATTGTTCGGATATTTATTATTATGATTAATAAAGTATTGTTTGTAATGTAAGCGAGTTTTCATACAACAGGCAAGACATTTATAGACTAAGCGCTTTGGAATGGTGGCAACAAATATTGCTTCGGAGGCAAATTTTGGGCTTAGGATCTTCGATTCTTGAATGGTGCGCAGCGTGACGGTTGGATAAGACTTTACGAGTTCAGGTTTGCTGACACTCAGCACTAACAGAAACTACTTTATGAGATAACAAGTTGAATCAAGCTGCAAGGCTTGCTTCAAGTTTTCAAGCTTTCCACTAAAAAGCATTACTGCCTCACAGCTAACGACCAATCCATCGCTTAGTATTTATCGCTTGTTTCATATACGAAATTTGAAGGTAACGTTTTGCTAATTGCTCGTTTGTCTAAGTTTCTATCTCCTGTGTCTTCCATATTCTCTCAAAAACGTTTGTATTAAAATTTCTCTTTTTTCATCTGTTGAAAAAATTCAATAGAAAACGTTGTCGGTGTAAAGCATATCGGAATATTGGTTGAGTTCTTGTGGATCATCAGCGAATTAACGACTCGAGTGCGCTCGAAACGACTCAATTGTGACACAAGGTCGTTTCGGGTGTGCAGCATTTATCATTCGAAGATTTATGGCTACTTAAAGCCTCTTTCTAAAGTTCAGTATTTTAGCATTTGTTTGCCTTTTGACAACTTTTAGACAATTTTCGGTCTATTTGTCAATGGGACAGAATCGGTTAGCTTAGAAATAGGATGTATTTTCCATAGGAACTGATTCAGACTAATTTCCTTAACTCCCCAAAGTTTATTTCTGCTTAATATTTTGGATGTTCTTTTTTGTATGTCCCTAATATGTTTAATGGTCATAGTGATTGCTTTCATTTCTTTATGTTTTTTGATGTTGCCAAAATTATTATGTAGTGATATTCGTGAGCAGAGGGATAGAGATGCATTACAGATTTTAATATGCTGAAAAAGTTGACAATATATGGTTGCGTTCTTTTCACCGTTATACTATTGAAAGAACGCAACTAACTTTCTTGTTACCGTAACGTCTCTCTCACAAATTTCGCTTTTATTTCAAATATCACTTACCGTAGTGGCATGTCGGAAATCATGGGTGAAATTTTTTAAAAGTTTTGTCCACTTACATCAATATGTCCGCAATATTTGTTAGCTTTTGCGCAGTACTAGTTGTAGTTTGACTCACTAACATTGCTGCGAATTGACTTGCTTCTTGAAACTAGGGCGTTAAAATGCTTTGAAAGGTTTTGATTCGTATTTGCATACTAATGTGACCCTGTTATCTGCCATGCTTAAGGCTTAGAAAAGCCTAAACTTTATGATTTTAAGAGTTGGGAGCATTTCCTTAAAAACTTTCTGCCCTTTGAAAATCGTTCTAGACGTCACGCTGTTACTAAGAAAAAATTTCTCCGATATTAATATTATCGGCAATGCAAAATTGATAATTGTTTAGTGGAATTCAACTAGTTCTAGGCAGCTTTCCTCCTACCCTCTCATTTTGAACTCTCGCCCGGAGGTTTTATTTCTCCCAGGTTTCTAAACGAGATCCAATACTGGGGAGCTCTTTTATTCAAGATAATTTGGATTTTGTTGAAAGTATTTCTCTAATGCAACTGATTTTCGTAATATTGTGGTAAGGTAGAGGGGAGGGTTGAAAAATGTTCGATCTTCGAGAGTTAGACTATAACCGCTCGGATTCAGGGTTTAGAATTTTTGTAACAAATTAAAGAAAAAAAATAAAGAAATAAAATTCTTTAACTTAAAATATGATTAAAAACTTATCCTCACTAGTGAAATGCGCTGAAATGATTGATGTTATTGCGATCGCAGTATTTTTTCTATAAAGTGCAGTAAAAGAAATCAGTTTTAAACACTGGAATATTGTGTATGATGAGATTTAAGAAAGTCAAACACTTGATCATGCTTTGTTTGTGATCGTTTAATTCTGCACGTAGTGGTTTCTGAGTTCAGCAATGATATATGCTTTCGTATGGTAGTTCATTAGTATAGTCGGTTGTACAAGGACATCGTCGAAGAACGTGAGTGTCTGGCAGCTGCACAAAGTAGATCAGAAAATTTCTTAGCATCGTTAGGTGTCGATAATTCCCAGAGATCATAACGGATCATAATGAACTTTCGGATTGTAGATAATATCTATCAAATTTTATTGCCGCCAATTCTGTGATTGGCAAGTTGAATGACCAAATCGATCGATAGACACGCGTATACGTATACCGAGGTGTGATCTCTTTCAATTACATTCCTATGAAAAAAAAAAAAAAAAACAACTATAAAAGCGCTTGAAAAATTTACATTGAATGTTGAGAGCGTTATAATGGCCGATAGTAATAGCACATTTTTTTGATAATAAAATGCGAGAAACAATTCAATTGGCAACTAATTACACGTTTAATATGCTCAGAAAAGACATTATATTTGCTCGTTTGCAGTAGTCAATAACGATATTTTCGCGGACTTGAAACTTTATCAGTCAATTTTGCTCGGATGTTGCTTGTGGGAATTTGTTCTTATATCCACAATCCAGGGTGTGCTAATAAATAATTTTTCTCATTTGTGACATATTTTTAAGAAAATCAAATTTTATTAGAGGTATCAAAAGTAGCTAACTTGTATGCAAGATCATTTTTTTATGAAGGCGGCATGAAGCAATGAGCGCAGAAAAGGTGTTGAAGCGGCGGCGATCGTTGCATTCAGTGTTTGCATCTGAAGGTGACGCTGAAGTTCTCCTTCTTCAAGGTTCCAAATGTTTACGGCTAGAAAATGTCCTCCGTTCCTCATTTGAATCTTTGATGTGTCAGCACCATCTCTCTCTTTCTCTCCCCTTCCATCTCCCTCTCCCCTCTGCTCTGCGTCTATTACTAGAATCAAGAAATCATTGCTCTCAATATATATTCGCATTATTAGCCTTCAAATTAAGGCTAGAGCTTGAACTGTATTAGATATTCTTACCAGTACTACAACTGAACTTAACACTGGCTATTTTACTTTCAGTAGGATCAAAAAAGTTATCGAATATCTCGAAAATCGGCGTGACGGTGCGAGATGACAATCGGGTCGGCGTGACGGTGCGAGATGACAATCTGGTCGGCGTCCAGTTTAAGCGCAAAGATGCAGGCGAATATTCAGCTAGGCGACACGTAATCCATAAACAATTTGTCATTTTCACAGTCGAATAGGTAACCTGTGCATAGCTTTAGTTTATGTACGAATTGCTCGAGAACATAGAATAATTTGCTATAAAACGATAATTAAATCACGTACCTCTTTGATGTTGCCGCACCTCTTTTTATTAGAGACTTCCTCTCAAATCTGCTATCTCCGTGGTTGGAATCATATTTGAAGCCGACCATTTGTGTGGAATGTTCACATGCGACTCACGGTGTGACAATAAGAAGCGCTATCCTCGGTAAACATAGAAATAGGTGAATGTAGTCCATCGGCTTCATCGAGTTGTTTAATTCCTAATCGATAAAAATATGTCCATTAACTGCGGTAATAAAATATTGCGAGAAAGGTTTCAAAGATTCCCGGAATCTTAATGATTTATTCAGTTATTTTTTTCCATATCAGATATTCAAAAAACAATTCTCGCTAAATATCAAAAATGCCCTGAAAAAAGTTCAAGAGCATTCACCGATATTCCTATGTTCGAGTTTGTTTGTGTTTGTTTGTTTGTTTGTTTTGCAGACTTGCGTTGTTATCAAAATCCTTTCAGCGTTTTGGATCAAAATGTAAGATCAAAAAAACGTAAGAAATAAGATGTATAAGATCAAAAAACTTAAGAAAAAAGCGTAAAAAATAAGACATATATATATAAAAAAACGTAATAAATAAGAAATAGAAGATCAAAAAACGTAATAAGTAAGATAAAGAAGATCAAAAAACGTAAGAAATAAAATAAATAAGATCAAAAAACATAAGAAAACGCGGTATTTTGATAGGTTGCTGGAGGCGACGATTGATATGCGCGACGATGCTATATATTGCTGTGTTCGACGATTCTTGCCACTCGTGCTGTGCATATCAGTCGTTGTGCGGTCGGGGGCTGTATTTGTATCGGAGAAGAAACAGTCCGTTCTTGCTTTTCGCGAGGTGGAACTTCACTCAAGGCCTCTCGGGTCGCGACAAGGACACCTTCCCTAATCTAGATATATGGCACTAGGCCCTATCGACCATCCATCCATCATTTATTGCTTCCCTCTCTATTTGCTCGTTGAATGACTCTATTTGTTTATACCTAATTATTTCACTTCTTTGTTAATTACTTTTGTTTCATTATTTATTGACTCTTTTATGGATATTTTCTTTATTCGGTCTTTTCTATTTACGTCATAGTAGATCAGCAGTCATTGAAGTGTGTACAGTTTTTGCTCAGTGGATATTAGAGCAGAGAGAATTGTTTACTATAGGCGAAATATCATAAAAACTTCCAAATGCTTGAATGCAGGAGTTTTATGAAGTCGATGTTAACAATAGGAGGGTTAGCACCTTCCTTACCTTTCTTCCTCTCCACCGTCGCGACTATTCGCGAATATAATTGGAATTTTTGAGAAATCGAGTAGTAGATTTAGAAATTAGTGAAGTAAACGTTAAAAGGGTAATAGGAATGCGTACGTGAATCAGAATTTCCGTTGACTAAGGCAAACGAAACGACAAAGAGCAAAAACGCATCGGCTGAGCAGCTTCTACAAAGGAGAAAGGTCTGGAACATGGCGCCGCTGTCCTCAGGAATGCGTACTTTCACTCAAGACGGATTCATCGTAAAGGAATGATGTATGCCAACAGCCAAAGTGCAGCCCCCAGATCCCTACAAAAGCGGAGGGCAATAGGTGTAGAAAAAGCCGTTCCTTCGATTTGTGCGACAGCCGCAAGTGCTTGTGGCGTGAATTTTCTACGTTATCGTGAATTGACCTTCTAATTGTGTGTCTGTTTGTGTTTTGTTTTTATTCATGTTCTTGGTAGGTTATTGTTGTTGTAATGGAAGATCGAGTTTTGTATAGCATTGTTTAGGGAGGGAAAGGTGATCACAGTGGCTTAATCACTGTCCTGATCCTTCAATTCATAATTTTATTTCTGCAGTGTTAATTAAGACTATAGCCTCTCGTAGCTACAGTGATTCAGGAAATTAGGGGACAGTTGAGAGTTTGGTAGAACGTTTTGAGTTTTAGACGAACTGTAGGACGTTTGTTAGGTGGCAGATTGTCGTAGTGAGGACTTTCAGTTAATAGAAGTTAAGTTATTTGTCGTGTTGTGAACTGCAAAGGGGATTGCATGCTTGCAGTATCGATGTTGGTGTGCTATGCTATTCCGTTTTCATGGAATATTGTCATTTTTGTTCTTTTATGCGATCCAATTGCAGTTATATTGTTCGTTGCGCCGTATGCATCGAAAAAAATGCAAGAGATTTAATTACACAAGTTTAAGATAGGGTAAGGGCGAACGTTTGGAAGAAGTGAGAAGGTAGCGGTTGTTCGAGTGAACTGAGACGGTGGAAGAAGTCGTCGACTCCACGGAGGTGCGACGATCAAGGAGTTGACAGGCCAGTTGAATTTTACGACCTTCAAATTTCATTGGCTGCCGGGTGAGAAAAAAGTCCCCCCAGCGGTCAGTACACCAACTGTGCAAAAATTTGTGGAAAATTTTAATTTGCACACGTTGCAAAGGACGGGATTCTTAAAAACTAGGAAATCACTATACTTCTAAAGTACGCGAGCCATGGCCAGATCTAGTGCGATCCTGGCACTTGCCTGTAAATCTCGAGATTTGAACGACGCTGAAAATAGGAGTCTAAAAGTCTTCGAAATTTCAGTATTCGGGATCTGAACAGCTTTACAGCCTTTCTATATACTGTCTGGTTGATAAAGACCGCAGTTGAAGCGCCTTAAAATGCACACTTCGTATATGTGTATTGAACAGTCGATTTTTCCTCGTAGATGTGGACGATAGAAGAAAGAAGTGTCGAGATGGTGGTTCCTAGATGTGATAGCTTGCCCATATATTAATTTTCGTTTTGCGGAACCCGTGCAAATTTATGTTTATAAATGCAGTTAGTTGGTGTTATGCTTATATATATATATATATATATATATATATATATATATATATATATATATATAAATTCTCTAATTTTGCATGAAATAAGTTTCAATCGTTTTTTAATGGAATTGAGATGATGTTTTAATGTTCAAATCGTCTCTTAGATAATCGATTATTGTGTTCGTAGTTGAATTTGTTTATTCAAACGAAACACATTTCAATGGGCATTTCAATTTTTAGATGGCATGAAAATGTGCTGTCAACAAATTTCAGTTTCTATTTTTCTAAACACATTGCTTATTCATTGCATCATTTGCACTGCTTCCGTCTTGCGAATGCCTCGAGTCAATTCTTTGCATGTTGAATGTGACTTCCAAATTCTACATAGACAATAAATTGAATATAATCCAGGAATGTTAGGCTTGTTTAGTGAGATAAGTAAGCCGTTTAAGCGTAAATATATTTGTGAATTATGTGCACTTCTAGGCAGATTTATAGCTTGGGTTTTATGGGAATATGGTTATCTTTTAGAAAACGCCCCTCTATTCAATTAATCAACAAATGCGTCTAGAAGCTGCATTGTCGTAAGATTGTGTACAACCAGCTGCTGATAATTTATGAGTACAAATGAGAGTAGCGGAGCGGATTTAATTCGTAAAGTAAGCTGTTTGCTTCTCATTAGTCACCTGCTTGATTTGGATTATTTCTTTACTGAACAATATTCTTCATTTTATATTCATTTCAAATAATTAGTGCTCTAAGGTTTATTTCACTTCAAGTTTTATGCATCGGAATTATTAAATAATTTCTGGATGAGAGTTGATAATATTTCTGCATAATATATATCAAAAATAAAAAATAAAATTTAATTTCTTCACTCATAGCTTACTAGTTTATGCAGATTCTTTTATAGTAATGTGTAAAAATGTTTTCAGTTTTGTTTCTTCTTCTACGATTAAGAAATTGTCATAGTATTTTTGCATATTTAGTGTATAATTGTGCATATTTATGCGTAATATTTGCCTGGGTTCATATTTTATTGACACGTCAAAAAGTTTGTTGAGGAAGACCTTTATTACATTTTCCGCTGTTTTTTTAAATGATCCTTTTTTAGGTAGGGTCATTTTTAACTGAAATCCGTTTTCAGTTGAGATGTTAGTGATAGAATAAATCGCGTCTGGTGAAGTCGATATACGGGATGGTGTGTGTGTGCTCAGCTGTTCTTTCGAGTATCTTATAGCACAAATATTACTAATCGCTAATTGATTCATGCAAATTAATGTGAGAAAACGAACATTTGCATAACATTCATTATTTAAATTAAGTGCAAAAAATTTGTTGATTATTTGAAGCAGCAAAAACAGCGATAAGCTAGTTGTTGATTGTTTTTTTTCCCAGAAGAAGCGGCAAAGATGTTTTGGAGCTTTGTTCAGTTCTTTTTTATCGTGATACTGTTGAGGGGCATAAATGAAATCTAAAAGGCGTTTTAATGCTTACAGTAGGAAACCTCGTTGCAAAAACTATGAAGAAATAGAACTTGACGGCGCATTCAACATTTGAATAGAGGTAGCGCTTTCGTAGAAAATGCTAATTTCATTTTTTTTTTCATCTGACAGACGTCTCCTCAGACTTTCAGTGTCGGGCGTTGTTGGTCATATGGAATTTTCTGCATCGATCATTGTCTATCTATTAAACGGCGTCTCTTCTTACTATTCTTTTTATAATTACATATTAGTTATCCCTCTTGTCATTAAAAGATATTACCTGTATTTCAACCTGGATTTAATAGTTTACCTACATGACTTGTTACTGTGCAATTAAATTTATTTTTACAATTACAGTTCATTTTTTAGTCGCTCAAATCGAATATATCGAATGAATTTATCAACTATCATCTTCTTACTTAGTCGATTCGCTTTTCTTTCCAATCATTTTTTTTTCTGCAAGAATTTATCGCAATGCCGTTCATTATTGCAGCCAGCAAGATTAATCTTTTATGTGCTTTCATCACCGTTATACGCCAAGAAAAGAATCTCTATCTATCTCATCCTTAGCATCTCCCCCATGCAATCTTTATTCCGCTCCTCGCAATTGATGAAGGTGGGAGGTATTATCTTGCTAAAATCACATAGGTAGCGGTGATGATGATAGGTTTACCTCAAATTAGGTGTTGAATACTGCTTCTGAGAGCATTTCCTCTATGGAAAAATTATTTTCTCTTGTGACCGCCTCTATTCTATTTGTATATAATATAGGGTCGACATAATATGATACTTTCTTTTGTGTGTAAAAAGTTAATTATGACTGCATTGAAGAAACCTTTCCAATGATGTGCATCGAAAATTTGACAACACTTTGATTAGATATTACTCGAGTGAAAGAATTGGATTAGTCTTTTTTTTGCGGGAATCTTATGCAATTGTTCTAGAGATGTTCAAATTCAGGTAGGAAAAAAAACAACGGAAAAACCTGTGAAATTTGTGAGCTATAATGCAAGCATTTTTTCAATAATAATACTCTCTGCTAAGAATAATATCCATCCTCAATGAATTAATGAATCAATAAAATTTGATTAGGTCAACTTCTAGTGGATTATTGTTGTGTGATAGGCTAATTTCTAGTTCAAATTGGGATACATTTAAATTACCAATTGTTCGTTGTTGGGTTTAGTTTGTATGTCGTAATGATTTGTACATTCGTCATTTGCAATAGAGCAGAGTGTGTAGCAGCTGTTCATGAATGAGGAAAACTTATTCGATAGGGGCACGACCTCAACGATAAAGGGCATCCAGTGAGTTGCATTTCAAATTTTCCAATTCTCTCTCGACAGGTTTTTTTGAGTTATTTCAGGTCGTTGACTTTGCTTCAAATTTTTTCTTTAACCCAGTTATATGAAGCTTCTTTTGTATCTCAAAAAGAAAATCTCTAGAGGGTAGTTTCTGTCGAGAGTCATGGAGGTTATATTATTATGCACGAAACTCTCAGAAATGGCAGACAGCATTACAGGTGATTTTTGGTTGTCGTCTTACAAAAAAAAAAAAACAATCAGACAATTTGGTTTGCTGATTGAGTGATTCAGTCAGCGGTCATTGAAAGCAATATTATTAAGTACTCGATTTCTATTGGCGAAGCAAGTTAGAATCTCATGGTTGGCGGGCAGACATGGACATATAGGCAGACAAACGGAGGGGTACAAAGACACATAGACAGACACGATACAGTTTTCACTCTTCTATTATACAATGACTGTATTATACTTATCTGTGCATGGCCGATTGCTTGTAAACAATTAGCATTCATACTATCGGGTTGTTTAGGTGTTTATTAAAGGTATTTGCATATTTGTAACAAAAATTCAAACCAAGCAGTACCTCTCAAAGAATCTAGACGAACTTTTATGCAAATTTCCACTGTAAATTTTTATGCAAATTTCGTTTACGCTACACCCATTTGGGTTCATCCCCATTCATTCTTTAATCGGGTGCACATACTGCTAGATATCATAGAAGATGTTTTTAAAATCTCTATTGAGATCTTTCTTAGCATAGTTTATTATTGACGGTTGACTTGTAGTTTTTATGCAATAGATGAAAGAGCCATCTTTTAAAATAAAATACTAAAGAGTCTATCAAATTGTCTATTATAAAATGTAAAATATTTTAATTTTTTGAAATCATTTCGGATCATCGTATCATTTTATACTCTTTCTGTTTGATCGTTACTGTCTAAGATCGAATTGATTGATGAAATTTTATGATTTTCGTAGAAAATTCATGTTATTGAAATCTATTTGTCATTCTAATGTATATGTTTTTCGGTATGGTTGACAAGCTTACACAGCAGATAGAACCCTAGTTTTGCATTGCAGTNGAGGGCAGTGTATACAATGTACAGATAGCGCAACTTGACTGATTAAGCAAGTGTGCCAGATTAGATAGCACAATATGTTGTGTTCCGCTTAAGTGACCAACCGCTTTCATAAATTGCTACTTTCCGAAATGTTCCTTTAAAGTTTACGGAATGAGTCTTTAATGTTTCAATTGTTTCAACCCGTTGCGTCAATTTTCTACCAAATCAGCCTGTATACGATGCATGTCAGTTTTTTGGCGCCTTCGAATATATACCACTCGTTTCGACTTTTGGTAAATCAGCGTAAATGTGTTAAGTATTGAGACTATCAAATGGATAAACTAGGACACACTGTGTACTCCAAGAAACAACTCTGTGATGATACGTTTCATAGATGAAAATTTGCAAAACGCGCAAAAGTATCACCACTTATGTTCACTTATCGTTATATCAGTACTACGATTCCTGTGCACATGTTGTGTTTGTACGTTTATTTCTGGACATTTACTTTACTATTACTCTCTGAAAATGTACTATACAATTACTCGAAGTGAATGTGTCCACTGAAGCATGCGCGCAATATTAATGAAAATGAGAACTACGCTTTTGAGATAAAATTTGAAAAATCATTTACGAAAAAATATGCGCATTTTATGCAAAAGTAACTCTCGGGAGCTTCGTTATTACTAACGCTTTGCAGATGTTTTTGCTTTATTAAGGTTGATTTTTTTTGCGCAAACCTTTTCGGTTTCGATTGAAACTTTGATTGTTTAGAATTTGGTAATGACGGTTTTTGAGTCGTTGCTTAGAGCAGTTGTAATTTCCGACTTTCGAATATTTATAGCAAATAAAGAAAATAATATTCAAGTATGCAAAATTTGATGATTTGTGATCGAATTAAATTTGATAGATCAAGCAGAAATTAGGGACACACTCGGGGTTCAATGAATATTTCCGCTCAATTCCATTTATGTAACATTGTTGTATGTGATGTTCAGTCTATTTTAATGTGCAATGAATCGCACGGCAAATGCGTACATTGTTGTCCATCTTGTGCCAATTTTGATAGGTATCGATGTACCGGAAAATAAGAGGGGTGCAGAAAAATAAGAACTATTTAATTTCGTTATAGGATCTCCTAGAATTCCCATCTCCATACCCTGCATTTTTGCCTAGATAATATGACGTCAATAATTTAAGGGTACATTTTGAAGAATTGCTTTTATGCTTCCTTAGTTGGTTGCTTAAATAGCGTCACATCTTTTATGCGGCTTTGTTAGTCCTTAGGCATGTACCGCTATGTGCCCTTTTGAATAATTGTTGGACTCATATTATGCGGGCGCAATTTTCTTCATCTGCACCTAAGAACTGCGCATTCTAGCCCTTTATAATGCCGCAACCAATTTCCCATTGCATTTGCAAGTTGACTTATTTTGTTGATCATAGCTATATATTTTCAAGTAAGCTTGTTTTTGAGGTCTTACTTTCTTTGCAATGATTAAAGTACACTTTTATACAAGTGTTGTGATTTGCATAGATTTTATTTCCTCACCACTTTCTTTCAATACATATTATGCTTGATTGTTTTTTTTTTCAGTACTTGCTTATAACCATTCCTCCATCCACTTACATATATAGTTCGCTTGAGTAGTGTGCATATAGGAGCGTTAAAATAGGAGTTGAACTTGCGAATTCATGCAACTTCAGTCACTTCATTGCCAACCAAACATTAGCAATAAACGTGAGCTGTGTAAATAATAGTTTAATGCATACAATTCGTTGACTAAGTATTGACATGTAAATTTCTTTGAGTTATAGCGAGATTGGTATGTGCAAATCACGCGATTAGTAAGCCATCAAAAGCTTAGCAAAATTTATTGTAAGGGGGAGTTGGAGAAGAAGGGGGAGGGAAGAGAGAGCGGAAATTCTCTAAACTATCTGAACAATATTCTTTAGCGCGTCATTCACCCAATATTTCAACCATTAAGCTGCTCAATATCATAAATTAAAAATTTGCATGTAATGTAAACTTTATCATTGTTGCCTTATATATGCAAATTATTATTCATTTCAATATTTGCTTCAATAGGGTTGTTGATGTTTAAGCGATCTCATAAACAACCACTAAATAATTGCTGCATGCTGCTTCTGATTGAAAACTTTTTCAAAAAACTTTGAACTTTTTTGAATAAATTTAATATGGGAGGGAAAATTTGTTGCCGTATTTCTTCTGACAGCTTCATAAATTATGTAAGGTTTTGTGGTCACTTCGCTCAGGGTTTGCTTGATTTTATTTTTTATTTTTTTATAGGGTTTAGCTTCTAGTTTTCTTTCCCTACTTCCCCCACCATCCTAATCGGAAATCGTGTTTTCTAGTGATATCAGTTTCACCTATCTTGTCTAAAACAAAGACTTTTTATTCCTCTCCATCAAAAATTTCCACGGTTTTTTTAACATTAAGAAATGAAAAGAAAATGCAAATTTTTGAGAGAAATCTATTCAGTCAAAACGTCTTAGTCGATATAACACTACGTTTGCAACATGGTTATAATCAATTGCTTAATTAGCTAATATTTAATTGTCTTATTACATGATATTTTTTATGTTGAATTCACTGCGAATATACTACAGAAGATGAGATATTGATGGATTTAAATAGGATTGCATAGTGGCGATCGATACGGCTATCCAAATAGCGCAAAAATAGCGATTATATTGCGTTGACGAATTTCACTGTGCACTTCATTGTGTCTATAGATAGATGTGATGAGAAAATCGAAATCTCCTAACGATAAGAGATGATTTTGCACTTAGGTAGCCACTCTCCCCCTCCTCCCACTCCCTTCGCTCCCCCTCTTCCTTCTTCGTTCCCCTTTCTACCTCCTAGCTACGGACCTGACAAAGATCCATGAGGTAGGAAGGAAAAAGAGACCGGCATAAATCCATCAAGTAGGAAGGAAAGAGGAACCAAAAGTTTGTAATGAGCTCTCAAAAATTGCTTGCTGACGAAGGTGTATCACAGTGATGATGCAGTAAACGTTCAATTAACATTGAGACGGCACTTTCGTTCGTTGTTTTTTCTGTTGCAGAAATGTTTAATTTGGATTGTTCATCTGCGCGATAAAATACTTTAGAAAATTATCGCAATCAGTTATTCTTTTTTAGTTGTCGAATAAGAATGCTTTCAGTTAACCTCTTTTTGCAAAATCTATTCGAGCCATCTTTTTTGTTGATGACGTTAATCATCAATATGTTTATAATATTCCTAGTAAAATTTTAGACTTAGTAAAACCATTTATTATTCGCCATTTAATTAATTAATTAATCAATTGGCCATTTCATTTGTTCATTTATTAAGCAAAAGAATTATTCATTTATTATTATTTATTAACTAGTAGAGCACTAATCAAGAATCAGAAAATTCCGATCTTACTTTTCGCTGAATTTTTCCCTCACTAACTCATCCTAAAATAATGAATATCGTGCAATAAATGTAGAAACGAAAGGTTCACATATCTCAACATCAGCGTTAGCAGTAGTATAGTTAATGGTATCGATGAAATAAATATTCGCTGAGAGCTTCCAATCAAAGCGCGATCGGCGCCACATCAAATATTGCGATTCACACATACTCTGCACATTCCACGCCAATATAAATACCTCTTTTTGACCATTTGGTGTTTATCATTCAATTCATCCGGTCTATTTTGCCTTTCATTAAGTGCTTTCTCATCAGGCGACCGTTCAAGCATGCTGAGTTATCCTTATAACAGCTTCTTTTCAACTCCATCCATTGAATGCTTCCATATGGTCATTTGTGTGGTTGTATGGCTTTTGTTCAAGGCATTTTTCCTGTCACTCTTTCCAAAATTCATGGAAGAGAGAAGAGTAGGGTTTAAAGGAAAAAA